>JANHFM010006892.1:345927-362282 GCA_032468115.1 Grayia smithii
TCATGTCCACATCTCCAACACTTTGCCTGTACATTATGATACATACAAGACAATTTTTTAGGATCCAAATGCCATCTAAAAAACATTTTATAAAAATTTTCCCTTAAATTTTGGGCTTGCGTAAATTTAACATTCGTAACCCATATTTTTTCCCATGTATCCAACATTATTGGTTTATCAAAATTCTGTGCCCACTTTATCATACAATCTTTTACTAACTCGGTTTCTGAATCCAATTCAAGTATTACATTATGTATCCTTTTTATGTGGTATTGTCCCTGGTCTCTAATCTGCTTTATCAAATTATCATCCACTTGTGATATACCCATTTTTTTATCCTTTCTCCATCTCGCTTTCAGTTGTTCATATTCTAACCATGTACACGATATACCTTCAGCTCTAATTACATTAATACTTTTAAGATGCATCATATTTCCTTCTAGAATTAAAAGGTCTTTATATGCTACTTCTCCTATCTTCTGATATATATTTATATTCTCTATAGCATGTCTAGGAATGGCCCATATAGGAATTTTATAATACAATTTATAATAATACTTTTTCCAGACCCTTAACAAAGCACTTCTTAAAACATGAGTTTTAAATGCAATATCAACTTTTTTGTCATACAATACATAAGCATGCCATCCAGGAATGCCCTCTTATCTTGAAGAATGTATGCCAAGGGTGCATTCCCTCAGCTTAATTGAAACCACTTGTTCTCCCAATTAAATTTAGGCCACACAAATTATCAGCACAAGGAAGCCTCAAGCATTTAGCATTTCCTTTCAATAACTTATTTCAAAATCAAGGGAGCTAGGATTGAGAATATCACTCTACTTTGGATGACTGTCTAAGGCCTACTTTTCAAATAATATTTTCCTTATAACCCTATGATTCCTAGTTGTTTTGAGGATAAAAGTTACAAATGTGCTGGATACAGCGTGGAAAGAGATAACAAGAGTTAAATGTCCATTTTTCAGATATGGATCTACTTTATAGCCTGAATAACTGCAACTGTAAATTAAAGCATAACTTTTTATTTCTGTCATAATGTGATTGATCTTTTGTGTTATAAGGATATCTCAAGGTCTATAATAGATCTTTGAAGAATAATATATATATATACAGAATATCTGTGATAACCTTTCATATAAAGCACTTAAAAATTTTAAGCCCCGGCAAAATATTAAAAAAGGACCCATAATTGTGCTTTTAAAAAAGTATTTTTTCAGGACAGAATCATCATAATTTCTACATCCAGAACTGATGAAAGCAAAGGAAAATCTTTGGTGCACCAGAGTGCAAAAACTATTCTTTGAGATACTTTATAAATTTCCCGAACAGTTATTTTAAGAATCCAATTTCAGCAGGGCTTTTGAGTGTGAACTGCAGTGAGAGATTGCCTATAACCCTGGCAAGAGACACTCAATCACAAAATAGGCAGGCAGGTTTGAAAAGGCAGATATTATAAAATGGCTGGATATTTTAGGTTGCTCATAGTTAGTCACTAAAGCTGGCCTTCAATAGTCTCATAAGGCTTGGTGACAGACAGTAATCTAATCTGGTCTCCTATTTGTTCTTTGTTCTTATCGACTAAAAGCAACTCCATCTTCCAGCTGGCTGAGCTGTGTGCTATTTAAGCGAGGAACATGGCATTCCATCTTGTTGACACCAGAGGAGCAAAGAGGTTTATAATCACCACCGTGTAGAGGCGGACAAATGCAGCCAATGATTTTTCATGATGATACACTCAGATTTCAAGTAAACAGTCTGTAAGTAAAATCAGTTAACTTCTCACCCTTTTCCCTCTCACACACACACAAACACATACAGAAAATGGGAATAGTCTTGCCAGAGTTCTCTTTCTATAAAGAGATTATTTATAATCGTAGAATGTCATTGAGTACTGTCTGCTGTTTCAGAACATTCCACAACTAAATAGAAAAGGCATCTGCTCATGAGTGAAGTAATCTAGTGAAACATTTTATTTGCAAATTACACTTATGCCTTATTTATGTGGCAACAAATAGATACTTTTGAATGTGTCATAAGATTCCTGACATAAATCAAGCATAAATCAACATAAAATACCATCGGAAATATTTGTGGAGAAAAAACTTAGGGAAGTTACAGAGAAAACACACAAGGTTTTCATAGGGCTAGGGTTATTTCTTTTTGAAGATGAAATACGTATCTTTTGATTTGTGATACATTCTGAAAAGTCAAGATACTGTTGATCCAAAAACAAGAATAATGTACTTTGCTAAGTGTCATAAGAATCCTAAATGTTTTTACAGTGTTCAATTTTGCTCCTGATATGTTTTTCTTCTGCTTTTTAGACCGCCAGGTAATTTCCTCATCTTTGGTCAAGTTTTTTTCTTAAATTATCCTTTGTGGCATTAGTTTGAGAGCCCAAATTCTCTTCTGTCAGAAGATATCATATTTACTTATTTATAAACACTGGTTAAGGGATATATCCTGTCATTCTTTAAAACTTCCATGACTATTTTATAAAACGGAGAAAGGAATATAAAAACAATTTAAAATAATTACATTGGAGAGAAAAAACAAAGACCAAAAAAAGAAAAAGAAAAAAAGAAAACACTTCTTTGTCTCTCTATCCTAGGAAAGATATTCCCACAAAATGGGATCTACAACAAAGAAGAGCCACTGGTAGAAGTGCTTGGAATAAAGTGGTGCTGATTTTGCAAATGCATTTGTTCTGTATATCTTCTTTCTTCTTCAGTGCCTCACAATAAACCTCTTTTTCCTTGTTCTCACAACCTGAGCAGGAGCATAACAACATTTGAAAATCTGATAGGAAATTACAGAGTGTCATGTACACACCCTACATGCAGAAAACCACAACAGAGTTTTAGAAAATGATATGATATAGAACCGTGATGGCGAACCTATGGCACGTGTGCCACAGGTGGTGTGCAGAGCCCTCTCTGCGGGCGCGCCAGCTGTCACCCAGCCCAGCTCCACCGCACATGTGCAAGTACCTCCTGACAGCCAGCTGGTCTTCGGGTCTTTGCCACACATGTGGAGGCGGGGATGGCAGGCAGGTTCCACCCTCTGTAGGTGCCTCTCTGTGGCAGAAATGCAGGAGGAAGCTGGGGCACGCTGGGGGGGAGAAACTGAGGAGATTGGGGAAGGCATGGGTGGCAGATATGCAGGAGAAACTGCAGAGATTGGGGAAGCCAAAACAGGGTGCTGGGGTGCCATGCGAGCCCCCTCTGGGCCCCATTTTGGGCCTGGAAATCCTCCTGCACCAACCTGGAAGCCAAAACAGGGCCCGGGGGGGGGGGCAGAGCACATGTGCAGGAAACGTGCATGCATGCATGGGAAATGTGCATGCATCCACGGGGGCAGGGGGCCTGCGTGGGTGGTATTCGTATTGCATTTTGGAGATTGGGGCAAACACCATGTATTCGTGCACACGCTCATGCGCTTTGGGCACTCAGCACCAAAAAGATTAACCATCACTGATCTAGAATAAATTCACACATAAATTAAGTCTTATTTTTAGGGAAATTTCACAACCATTTGGGAAGGGTCTCTCTATAATAGAATTTTTTGGGACAAGTTTGCTCTTTCTTATGTCCCAAGGTAGTTGGAAAGAAGCCAATTTGTTAATATTAGAATCATTTTTATTTAACTTTTTTTATTTTTCAATCCAATTATTCTTTAGAAAGGCAGAAACACTACAATATCAAACACAAGTAACAGTACAGTAATCTACATTGAACTATGCTTGTTCTCAGTGTATCTTCTAAATAAGTGTACATAAGATCATAGCTTGAAATCTGTACTACTTTATATCTTTGTTTGTCAAGGTTCTGTATCAGTTCAGTTTAAACTGAACATTTAAAATTCAATGAAAACTGGTGGTTTTTTCTTTTGCTTTTTTTAAGTTTTGAATTTGACTCTCAAAGACATTTCTTTGATGGTAAATTGGTAAATTGATCATATTTACCAAGGCTAATATCCTGAAAAAAAACCCACCATGAACTTTACTTTCCCTAATCTCCAACACCTATTCACTGCATAAATTATCCTCTTTGAAATGTCCAATTCTTTATTCCTGAGAGAAAAATAAGTGTCACTCAAACTTGGTAAGTTGTAGCCTTAACATCCAGCTGTTTGCTGAAGTCCAGCCAATTTCTGCTGTAAGTAAATGTCACAAACTAAAATGAAATATGGAAATGGTTGATTTTTCTTCTCCTTTTGATTATTTATTTTTAATCAATAAAAATGTCAGCAAGAGAGAGAAGAAGTGAGTATTTCATCGGAGCAAGGTGTTCTTAAACTGTTAAAAGTTACCAATAGTCCATTGTAATATCCTGTCCTTTTCAAAGGGATGAAAAGTGATTCTTAAGCCAACCCAGCTGGTCTGACTTCATCCTCATAGTTGTAAATCTCTTTGTGGAATGCTCATATTTTGTGTCTGGTTTGGTGTGTGTTGATGCATGATTGCCAGTTTGCAAGTGAAACCTCAGATGGGGACAAATGAAAACTGATGAGGGAGGGTTTTTAATTCTGTTTTCTTTTGCAGATTAGTGGTATGCTTTCCATCTCCTTAATCATAACCTACTTCAGTTTTGCTACAAAATGTTTTTATAACACTTAAAAAATTCAACTATTGTAACACATCCAATGGAAAAAATTCATTCTGTATTTTGGATAACTGACTGGGAACTCTGACAATGACTTCATTTGGTGGTTGGGAAGGACCAAGGCTAGTAAATCTGTTGTAACTGAATGAAGAAGAGAGAAAATGTTCTTGCTGGTCTTTCCAGCATAGGTTTCCCCCCAAAATATGTGTGTTAGTCACAATCCAGCATTAACATTGTTTTCTTTTACCATAAAGAAGATGCGTAATAAGGGGATAGAAGAGTAGAAAAGCTATAGTTGCCACCAAATTACACACAAATATTTTGAGAGAAAATTTCTGGCGATATTTCAGCGAATTTTTTTTTCAAAAAGCCAAGCTGTCAGGTGTGACCATGTAAAGCTCCACCCCTTTTTATGCATGCACATGCATGCCCTACTTGGGGGTGGGGCTTCAATTATGTAATTTGATCCCCATCCTCCCAGTGTTGTTTCCAACTTCCATCACTTTCAGCAGGATATAATGTTAGGAATAATGAACAGAGTTGTTTGAGGAAAAGTTTAGTTGTTCTTGAATTTAGAATTATTAGAAAGAGTTTTTGTCCACTTTGAACAGGAGGTTTGGTGACTGAGTTGTAGATGTTCTGGCTATGAAAGGGTAATTACCTCCATTTAGCATTACCATCAGGTTGATATTGAATACAGTTCAAAATTTCAGCATGACTTTAGCCCTATTCTAAAAAATTGGTATGGGTTGAAGAAATTTATTGTACTGAAGAGTCCACTTAAAAATACCACACATCATTTTGCCATTTCAGTTGTATATTTAATGTACATTATATTTATATACAGATGCACTATCTTATTTTTAGAAGAAAACAACACTTTTTTTTGGCTCTAGAACACATCATACTATCACAGTACCGGTAGTTTCTTTCTATTATCCTTCCAAACACACAGACACAGTCTCAACAACACTTGACCTTGTATTTTCTGTTCTGTTATTTTAGCAGCCTCTTCAATAAGTTATAGGAATATATGAACCATATTGGAAAGGTAGAAGAGACAGGGAATATCAACGAGAATCCTATCTAGAGAGGGAATGAAGGGCTTGAAAGGATGACTCATTGAAATAAATAGGAGAGTAGAATGATGGTCCCTAGTGGGCAAGGACAATCCAAGATCAGAATAATATGCAATTGAGATGAAAAGACAACTATGGGATCAGAATGGTGACTTCTAAGAGCAGAAAGACAGACCTTTGGAAACTGAGAAACTTGCTGTTCTATGTCCAGGAACCCTTGCTTCAATCCTGTGTCTAAATGTCTGCCTCAAAGTCATCCTAACTCTCCCTGCTCACTCCATGAGAGGAGTTTCAAACTATTCATGTTGCTTCTTGATTACAGTAGGGTAAAAAGAAATAGTGCCTGTTTTCTCTATGTATTTAACATATCTAAGAATTGGGTTCTAATGGTAGTTTCCAAACTTGCAGCAGATATAAAACAATCTGAGGCAGGTGTCCACATAAATTAGGCACATTTATCTATGTGATTCTAGGATTACTATATGTGCTCTTTAGAAAAATAGAGAAGTACTAGATGACAATAAAATATTAGACTTTTCTCTTACTCTTTGCCGCCATCTAGTAGTGGTCTGAAGTTCTGCATTCCAAATTGCTTAATATATAAAATTTATATGATTAATAAATGCTTCTGTTTATGAAAGCTATTTGTAATGGTGTTGTGAAAAGGTTATTTACATTACTTAACACAGATAGTTTGCTATCTGATCGAAAGATATCTATATGTATTAAAACAATACTGATTTTATTTTTAAAAAGGGAACTACTCTGGGCATAGTCGATTAACTGAACACATTTTCATACACAGCGTCAATTGCTATATACTATGTGTGAAATTCCATATTGGCCAATTTGTTTCAGCTCACCAACAGTTTTTCTGGAATAATACTGAAAGTGTTTATTCACTCTAGCTCCACTATTATTCAACATTTATAAAAATATAAGTTGCATGGCATCTTGATAAAAACAGAGATCCATTCCTAAGCTATCTAAGAAACATAGTTTAGTATTTTTGTATGCCAGTTATATGCCCATTTTATCTTATTTTGTTGTAAAGATGGAAAAAATATTAAAGGTATCAAATTGAATTATTTGATTTGAACAGATAATTTGATCAATTTTCTCTCCTGCTTTAGAACTAAACTTTAGTACATAACTACAATGTCTAAACCCAAAGCTATTAACACACAGGGTTCTATGATTCGGTCTTAGCTGGACAGTAGAAGGGCACAATTAGTTAAAGGCCACAATTAGGCACTGTGGATCATGTAGAACTGACTTCTATTGAAAGGACAAAGATGACTTGCAGAGGCATTATTATAGCTGACTCCGTCCAAAGCCATTGAAGATGTGTTTGGAACAGAACACTTCAATCTGTCTGTAGATTAGAGTTAAAGATATAGTATTTTATCTCTGGTGATGCTTTCTCATAACTTTGTTGAAGCTGAAAATGGGCTGAAATGCTGCAGTAATTTAAATCTGTATGTTAAGAGTACAAGAGAGCTTTTCATACATTTCATTTTTAGCCAGTGTTGTAATCAGCAGGTTTTCACAAGTGATCCTATAACATAGGAACATAGACCTTCAGATGCCAAAAACTCATTTGGTGCTATAGTTTTAATTACTGTGAACTAAAATACTTCCTTTACTAATAAGTGTGCAGTGAAAATGACTTCATCAAAAGCTACCATAATTGTACTAAACGCAGAAAGTAATCTCTATCTGTATTTGTGTCTCTAATCTATCTGTATCTGCGTACTGAAAAATTAGAAACATGAATCTTTAATCTACACTAATTATGCATAAAATAACAGCGCTCTCATCATTTGGACTCTCATTGATCTGGTACTCAAAGAAAATATATATTTCTGTCTGGTGATTCCTGGTTTTGCAATAAAATTAAACCAGGCAGCACAAATGATATAAAATGTGATTTTTCCAGTTTTCTTGCTAACGATTGGGTACCCGAAAACTGGTGGGGCAATCATACGACAATGTGATTTAGAAAACATGAATATTACCTCTCTGTTCTTTTCTAAAGCATCCCAATTTTCTTCAGGCCTTGAAATTAAATTGTCTTTTTTCCACACATACCCACTTCCAACTGATCATAGATAAGAATGTAGAAGACTGAGTTTGTCTGAGCCTTTAATGCCTAATGCTAAGATCAGATTTAGCATCTGGCATTTACTTAGTATTTTCACATGTAAATTTGGAAGATTAAAAATACATCTAATGAATTCAGCTTCCTGTTTTGTTTCCTATTAGGGAGTGCCACCTGACAGAGACTAGGAACAGATTTTCTGTTGTAATGTTCGCCCTTTGGAAAGTTAGCTCCTTAGATTAGATTGTCCTGACCTTGTTGGTCTTCTGTAAGGCTTTAAAGTATTGGCTTTGTCCCTGAGCCCTAGAGTCAGGAGGTGTAGCTCAGTCCATGTAATGGTTATTTTGATTTGTGTTGGCTGTTCTGTTTTTGCCTTGGCCACTGATTAGGTATTTCCTTGTTAGGTGATTTATAGTGTTTTTAACTATAGTTAACCACCTACTCACAAATTTGAGCTGAATGGCCATATAAATTGAAATAGTAAATAAATGAATTCACTAAGTTTATTTTAAATGTTACAAATAATTCTGTGGAAATGGGTTCAGTGACTTCAAAAATGTTAACCATATATTTCAGAAAAAATGGAACTGCTATATTAGTTGCAACAATAAAAGCAGTTCTGTTTTGTTGTAGTTAATGTATTTCAAATTGGCTTCATTCTGTTTCTCTACTGTCAATTAAATAGGGATCTTTTGCTAATTCCCAATGCTCTCATATTGTCTTTATATTGAATATAAAAAATAAAACTAGACATGCAAAAAAAACCCTAGAATGTAAAAATTAAAATCAAAACAAAACAATGATGGGAAAAAACCCCAAGAATTTAAAAAAAACCAAAAACAAGTGGTTACCTGCATTTCTTTTGCTGTGTAAAATAGTTTAGGACAGTGTTTTAAACATTTAGAAGCTTCCCTGACTTCTAAGGTCATCTTTTATAATAAAGTGAACAAAGAATGCTGTGATATATGCATAATAGATCACAATCGACTCCTCAGATGCCTGGACTGGAGCGATGAAAGACATTTATAAACAGTGCTGTTGTTGGAAAGTACAGCAAGTGGCAACCCACAGCTATCTTTGGCTTATATAAACAACAGTGACGATCTTAAGCAAGAGTAGACTTAATTAGTAGTTAGCTAGAAGGTCCAAGGAAATCCTAAGGCTATAAGATACATTTGAAAATGAAAAAGAAAACATTTTGGAAATACTCAATGGGAATCTCTTTATAAGAAAATTGCTTGGATAAGCAATTTTGTATAGTCACCAGAACTGAAGGAAATCTTTGTTTATTTTCTATGGTTAAAGGCTATGGCTGGAAAGCAAGAAGAAAGTAGGTACAATTATGAGAGGAAAAAAAGAAAGATGGAATTTATTTAGAAGTAAATAAATATCAAGCAGTAGTTAGGTCTGATCAGACATGGTTACATAGCTACGGTACTTAATATAATATGACAATTCACCCCAGTTTTTACCCAAGCATAGTATTTTCCTTACATTTGCAGTCATACGATATATTGCAGGCAAAACCCAAAGATGTTGGCAACTGGACTTCCTTGGTTTTTTCCTTGAAAACATTTTGCTTCTCATCCAAGAATCTTTAGTTCTTCTTCAGGAAAAAAACCTTAAAAAGTCGAGTTGCCTTTTGAAAAGCACCTTTGGGACAACTATGACCTGGATGGTTGAGAATCTGCATAGACATTGCAAGCAAAAATAACTGGAAATGAAACATTGTATTTTTAAAAGCTCTTACACGAAATGTGGTAACTTCATAAGTGTGTAAATACCTAGTGAGTGTAAGCATTTGGATGAAAGAAGCCATATCAATTCACTGCCTCCTAGCTTGTTGTTAGAAATTTGGCAGAAATTGATTTTACTCTTTTCTGAGTCTTGTAAATAGATAATAAGATTTCTAATTCTGACAAATATTGCTTCCTTCATCAGAAAATGCATCAGACTTGATGTATTTTTGGTAAAAGTGGGAAGAGTAGAAAGAGAAATATTAATTTGTAGATCTTCCCTGTGGTGATATACTGGATTATAATTTTGAGATACGCAGCATGCTACTTCAGCTGCTTTGGTGCACTGAGCATTTAAGTGTAGAAAAAATTGAGAAATTCATTATAATTTTTGTATAAGTAAATCACTTTGGGCCATCTGAACATCTAAGAAAAATTGAAGCATAGATGCCTGGTGAAATATGTACTTTTTGGAATATTGACTCTCAGTTTGCAATTCACATAGTATAAAATGATTGTACTGAAGGAAAACACACTCAAAAATAATTTCAAAGACACAAAGAAGATTGTATGAGACTGTATTGTGCTGTTGAAAGGCAATGTGTACATTGAAAGAACTCACAAAATGCTGTGATTATTAATGGGGACTTTTAAAATTCAGGCATCTAAATAGGCAGAGCTTGCATGCTGGATAAAATTAACTTTTGGTGAAAATTAAAAGAGTGGAATCATCTATCACTGCACTCTTCAGTTTTAATTTTTAACACTTATTATGTTAACCAGATGAAAGTGAATGAATAAAACTAACATTCAGCAGAAGGCCCTAAAGAAGTGAAAATACAATATTTATGCTGAAGCTATACACCAAGTGTAAGATTTGAAAGCTTTTTACTACATACTGAGTTTTTGATGTGAGCAGCTTCACATGCCAACATCTAACCTGGCAGTCTTGTGATACTGAAAAACAAACTCAATAGGCACTGTGAATATAGTGGACACAGTAAATACAGTAATGAAACAATCTATCAATGCTTTCTCAATAGGAAGGTCAACTATGCTCAGTGGACCGACACCTAGCTAAGTGTGTATGGAATTTAAGCCTAATGGGTTTTTAAACATTTCATTCCCCCTGTGCTCAAGCTTTAGAACAATAGTGAGCTTCCAGTTAGTAACTAATATCTGAAAGCTGATAAGGAAGTGGCCTTATCAAGAAGGAAACTGTTGCTGTTGTTCATAATTAATGGTGCTCTTTTAAAAGTGTGCCTTGTCAGTTCCCACAAAATGAAGCATTTGTAACCATTTATGGGCAAGGAATTTGGATGAATAGGGTTCTGTTGTACTACCAACTACATTGGCACTATTTATAGAGGCTATATAAAGCTTGGGTTTATGGTCTGCTTGCTCTGTTGCGTCTCACAGGCCATGTACAGGCTTGTAAAATGGACAGGCTTATTCCCCCCTTTTTTTCCAGTTTATCTGGCAGCTTTGCACATCATGCTGGTCTTTCACAGCCAGGCCTAACTTATTTACATCATATTTAACAACATGCAATTCTTCATTTCCCAATAAATGCAAACAGGCAGCAAATTGGAAATACAAGCTCAAGAGATACAGGTGGATGTTATCATGTAAACATTGCTAGACTTTCTGAAATTACAATTATGACACCCCTGGATGATCTCTGATCCTACTGTATTATGCTGTGACAGATGTATATTGCAGTGATTTCTCTTGTGATGTTTGCTTTTGCTTCCTTGTCAGCTTTAATAATAAAGCAACTGGACAGACTAAATTGAAATTATTTATCTTCTATGAATGTTACAGTAAAGCATGCTGTCATAGTAACAAGTTCAGCTTCCTCCAATGATATTGTCAAACACAATAGGCAGGAGCTGTTTGAAATCACATCACGTCTTAAAATGTCACTTGTAGCAATCTTCCCTCCTCCCTCACACCAAATCATATACAACTGATCCTTTGTTGCTTCTCTAAGTCCTTTCCTTTCCAACTCTATATTAATCAAGGAAGTTACTAAACAGTGACTCATAGCTTCCTTATTAGTGCAATCCTTGCTTCCAAAGAATTAGAAGGATAATTGACTCTCATGCTCTCTTCTTGCCCAGCCCCAGATGTTTTGGAAAAATGTTAATGATTTAATGTTTTAGTGATGTTTGACAGTTTTATTCCATGAACCAATCCAGAAAACAATATTTTTACATAGCTATGCTCTCCAAGAAAGAGACATGAGAAAATCATTGCCAGTAGTGATCGTGATAAAACTAAGCCATTCAAACATCACCTATAATTGTTCATTGTGAATGGATCCTACTAAGTGGGGAAACACTTCTCTGGGTGTTCCTATAATCAGAAAAGACATCGGTATATGCACATATGACTCTTCTGTCATTTCCATGCAGTTACTGGAAAATGCTGCAAGAGGCTTCTGCATATGTATGACTTATAAAATTGCTAACACAGTAATGTAAATATACATTATGAAGTTCATCAATCTTAGAGATGCCAAGGTTGAGAAATACTGGGCTAAAATGAAGCAGCAAAAGAAAGTGTGTGCTTGAGGAGCCACAGCAACCAGCCGCAGGATTATTGATTAAATAGCAACAAAGGAATTCTAACTCTTCTGACATCTAGTGAAAGGCTAATCTTTGTAGCCCATAACTAATAGTCCTAATATCAGCACAACTCGCTGATCTATTTTGACCCCAAGCCATTTCTTTTCCTACTTGTCTCCTGATAGTGATTGTGTGTGCAAGCCTCAGGGACCACAAGAGGTCTGCTTTCTTTAATGTAGCCACTAGCTCTTTAATTAATGTTGGGATGGGGACCCCATCAAGAAGGTTTGCTTTGGGGGCTCTAAAGATTCTTCTTGTACTAACAATGTGCACATTCTCACTCTGCTTATCGATAATGCTGATAAACAGTTTGAAGTGCCATGAAATCACACTTCCTTTGGCTTGACAAGAATTCCAGCCAAACTAAACCATCATTGAGAAACATAGTTCTGAAATCATACTTAATCTGGTTTGTCCTTTCTTGAAGATCTCTACAAAAGGAAAAGTCTTGAAAAAGCCATATTGGCTTCTATTTATCAATGATTTTCTTCTATAAGCACAAGTAGATTGACACATCTTAATAACCTGATTTTCTTCTTCAATGGCATCTGCCTCATTTTCCATCCTTTCTTCAAGATAATTAGGTTCTGGAAATGTACCAGCAAGTTATCCTGTAATTATTAGAACAGTGCAGCATTTCAATGCACAATTGCAATAAAACACAAATTTAGTTTAAGGAGTTGCAGATGGGATCTCTGCTTGCCTCAGTTTGAATCTGATAGCAAAACATACTAAAAAGTTTTCCTCTCCTTTTTCCTTTTTCTTCCATTTTCTTCCTTTTTTGTCATTTTGTTTAATCAAATAAAGAGAAAAACAAATCTTTCAGGTCACTAAATTTATCCAAAGGCTCTTATTTTGATTTTGAGATAAACCAGTTTGATCCGAAGGCACATTTCAATTGTCTTCAGATTAATTGCTTTCAAATTAGAGTTTTAAATTGAGGTTTCGCATGGCCATAAACATATAACTAATGTAATTATGGGGCTTTTATGTATGTTAAATCTCCCAACTGTAAAATCATTTTAACTCTAATTTTTAAATATATTGCATTATATTTTTAACACAAAGTACTTTTATACACATTTTTCCTTAGAAATGAAAGTCAATTTTTTTAGCGTAGACTATGGCTAAGTATGTAAAATGTAAAGTTTGTCATATATTTCACATATGTAGCTTAGAATACCTTAGAACCGTGATGGCGAACCTATGACACGCGTGCCACAGGTGGCATGTGTAGCCATATCAGAGGGCATGTGAGCTCAACTCCAGTGTGCATGCGTGCGCCAGCCAACCAGCTGATTTTCATGCCTTCTGGGCCCACTGGAAGTAGGGGAACAGGCTGTTTCCTACATCGGGGTGGTGGGGAAGGCCTGTTTTTCTCTCTCTCCAAGCTCTAGAGCCTTTCTAGGAGCTTTGGGAGTGCAAAAATGAGCTTCCCCAACCCCCGGAGCCCCTCCGGAAGCAGGAAATGGCCCAGATTGGACTGGAAGTTCCAGACTGGAAGTTGGCAAATGGGCCATTTCCTGCCTTCAGAGGGTCTCCGGGGCATGGGGAAGGCCGTTTTTGCCCTCCCCAAGCTCCTAGAAAGGCTCTGGAGCTTGTGGGGAGAGAAAAACAGGCCATCATGTGCCAGGAGAGGTGGGGTGATGGGGGGTCGTGCATGTATGTGTGGGGGTGGGGTGCATACGTGACCTCCCTCCTGCTCCTGGCAGACAGTGGCAAAAAGGTTAGCCATCACTGCCTTAGAATATCTTGTTTTTAAATTAAAAACATAAATCAGATTACATCTTGAGAAAAAAATGTCAAAGTATTTCATTGCAATGAAAAAAAAGAGGGACTTTAAATAAAGTTATTGTGTTAGAATAAAATTAAAATGACAATGACAAATTCATCAGCTGTAAAAGTGGGATAAAATAAGTTTCGCTTTGGAGAATAAAATCTTATATCTAGCTCTTATTGGTGATAGTGAAGTTACTTTATTCATGAGTGTTATAATAAAGAATTTTAAATATTTTGTATTAGATTTAGAATGTTAAAAAGTTTGTGTTAGAAAAGCCATGCTGGTATTAATTCATTTTAGATAACTATAAATCCTTAAGGATGTATGGACAAAATTATTTTGTATTATTTTTTCCTTTCTGAGAAAATAAAAGGTCAGATTTGAATGACATGTTTTTAATAAAAGCAATCTATTTCATTACTTTATATACTTTCAATAATATTTTTAATGTAAGTCTATGGAGAAAGTTATTTTAATCAGTCATTTTATATACCACATGTTATCTGGACTATAAATGTTAAAAGCACATGTACACATCTTAGTAAAATTATTGTGTTTACAAAGCAACATAGTCGCACACAAGCACAAACACAAAGGCACTAGGTAGCCTAGGTAGCCTGTTCCAGAAGGAACAGACCAGGTATCAACTCCACAAAAAGGCTAAAACTACTTTTCTTGACAGGACAGGATCTTGCAAGTCTGATTGTGCTGTATCTATTTTTGCTTCTTATAGTTTGATCAATGAAAAAGGAATCTGTTTGAGCTGTTTCCAGATACCATCTGGCTGTTTTGAACTTAAAAACATTAAATCTTTTTTTTTTTACATAGGCAACAGCACCTGCATATATCCATCAAGTTCATCTTCCTTATTCTCTACACACACATATATATGTTGCCCCTTTCCATGAATTGTTACCCTGTGATAGTAAAGGTGCATGAACATCTTAATGGTACTTCGAGCTATGCCATTTAGAATATACATAACAGGCCCTCATAATGGACAGGTCATAGATGAAGGACCAGACCAAGTATGATCTACTGGAGAAGGAACTGACAAGTGACTCCTGTGTCCTGCCAAGGAAATAAAATGAACACTTTCCACCAAGAAAATGCCAACATACAAAGGAAAACAAGTTCCTTGAATCAGGAGGTATCTAAGAAGCTACTGGGGACAAGTGAGGTTTATGATGTGGCTTGATTAAAGTTGAAAGAACATTCAGCTGGTGATGTGCCTAGAGGCAAAACAGAAGCCTGATGCTGGAAAGATAGGTATTCCATTGGTATGTGAAATGTCAGAATAATGAGTCAAGGCAAACTTGATGTCAGAGTAGAAATGTCAAGGCTAAACATTGACATTCTAGAGAATCAATGAATTGAAATGGAGTGGAAGAGGGTCACTTCACATCAGAGGATCATCAGAACTACTTCTGTCAGCCTTATCAGGTGGACCAGGCAGGAAACATGACCAGATAAACTAATTTTAATGTATTGTAAAGTTACATTAACAGAATCTTGCAAGTCTGAAAGTACAGTTCCTCTGCCATCTCCTTTACAGCCTGAGAAACTAGGGAAGGCCTCCTCTAAACCTCTTGTCCCATCCACTATCCAGCTGTGGATAAGGATGCAGGATGCTGTCTCTTGACTGACTGTTCCTTAGGAAGCATCTCTTTACCCCATCTCCCAAGGTCTTTCTCACCTACCATTAAAATAGTAGACAAGAATATTATAGAAGAATAGTGGTAGTCCTCAGTTTATGACCACAATTGAGCCCAAAATTTAGGTTGCTAAGTGAGAAATTTGTTAAGTGAGTTTTGTCCCATTTTATGACTTTTCTTGCCATATTTGTTAATATGCAGTTGTTACTGCAGTTGTTAAATTAATAATACGGTTCTTAATGGTTTTCCCATTGACTTTGCTTGTCAGAAGATTGCAAAAGGTGATCAGATGACCCAGGGACACTGCAGCCATCATAAATGGGAGTCAGTTGCCAAGCATCTGAATGTAAATCATGTGACCATGAGGATGCTGCAAGAGTTGTAAGTGTGAAAAATGATCATAAGTCAGTGCCATTGTAACTTTGAACAGACACTTAGCAAACTGTTGTAAATTGAGGTCTACCTGTAGTTATTACAAACCAAAGGAGTTGAGGGCCAGTGCTGAGATACAGTCTGAAAATCATTGAAAGATATCAAATTGAATCCAAGGGAAAATAATCAACATTACAGTATTATGGATTCCTATGAGTCTGTGGGCAAAGAGAAGTACCAGGCAGACTTTCAATCTATGGTTGAGGAGGCAAAAGGCTTCCAGCCATCTACAAGTATATGCAAGGGTGAAATCCAGCAGGTTCTGACAGGTTCTGGAGAACCGGTAGCAGAAATTTTGAGTAGTTCGGAGAACTGGCAAA
>JANHFM010006893.1:18947-38357 GCA_032468115.1 Grayia smithii
AGGGAGGGAGAGAGAGAGAGAGAGAGAGAGAGAGAGAGAGAGGGAGAGAGAGAGAGAAAAGATATGTCAAAATATATGTGAAGAAAGTAATGAAGTAATCCTGACCTGGTACCTGAAAGCTTTCAGGAAGTAAATGGGAAGCAACAAGTTCAGGTTTATTCCTAACAAGACTCCAACTTGAAATGGAACTATACTATAGAAAATGTGCTGCACAAAGTTTTTTTCTGAATTTTTGGCTTCTGTTGCATTAGAAGTCACGCCTATGTTATCCTTTGTCTAACTTTGGCTAGAGTGCCACTGCAGCTGTCTCTAAAATGTGAGACTTTGATGGTCACTTAGGTTTTTCTCACCTTATAACTGCTGCAGTTGGCTCTACATGGCACTTGCCCTTGAGGACCATTCAGAAAGTAGACCTGATTCAAAATGTACCTGCTTGCCTAGTAACAGGTCAAGTCTAATAATAGCCATGAAATACCAATGTTGCAGGAGCTGCCTTGGAAAGCAACCTGTCTGCATTTGATTAAACTGTGCTGTACCTGAATGTCATAGTCTGACAGGGTTATTTTTTCAAAAAAAAATACTGGTGATATATTTATTGCAAAGGTGGCAATGGACCCAGTAACACATGATACTGGACATTATGGCTTTACTAGTTATTTGTATTAAGTATTTACAGCAGGGCTAAGCAACACAGTTCTGGTGTCCTCCCAGGTCTCTCTCCCAATGACTCCTCCCTCTCTCTCTTCTGCTTCCTCTTTTCTTTATAACTCTCTCCAGTTTCTGGCTTGATGTGTATCTGTAAAAATAAAGGACTGAACTTTACATAATATGTTCAGTGTAGCTTGAATATTCTTGTCGCAGCCGAAACATCTATTACTTCTCCATTGGAGGATGAACCTCTCTCAGGGTCACCTGCCGAGTTTCCCCCCAGGAACTAAGGCTTCTCTACTGACAGCTGATTCTCTCTGCTCCCTCCAGGATCTTTGATGTAGCTGACACCTGCAGCCAGCCAAATCCATCCTTTCCATTCTTGGGTCTTGTGTGGAGCTTTCACGTTTTTATGTACTAGGTTTTTACTTCCCTTCTTCCAAGAAAGTCACTCTGGACTGTTCTTCTCACTCTAAACAGGAACGAACAAATGTTCAGCATGCTTCAATTCTCTGTCCAACTTCTCTCTTTCCAGCTATTCTGTTTACTCCAATTATTGTTTTTTACCTCCACTTCTCTTCACTCCTCTTCTTTTTGTCCATTTATTTTCTTGTTATACTAACAGTACATCCTATGGTAACTTAAAAGATGGATGCCCCCCTCCACTTGAGTCCCCAACACCTGTGAACTTTGTTATATGGGACACCTGTCATTAAAACTCCCCACACCAGCCATGGCTAGCAGCCGGGTCAGCTCATGGAGCCTTTTAATAGAGCAGCTGCCCTTCAAGGCCAGAATAGAGCAGGGTTTTTTTTCTCCTTTTCCTTACTCAGCAGCAAGTGCCAAGCCCCTCAAATCCATAGGCCACATTAACAAAGAAAGCAGCTGCTATAATTTCATTTTCATGCATTTAGGGTCTTGTAAGTATTTCAGGGTAAAATTGCATTGCAAAATAAGAGCTTAAAATGTTTCAAATGAAACATTCCATTAAAAGTCTAAAGCTCCCTGTAAAAGGATTTAAAAAATAATACTTTAATGCTCTTTTAAAGAGTATTCTATTTTTGTTCAAATTGCTGAATTCTATTTTGCCTGCTGTACTTTAAATTCTACAATAATGTATTTAAGCCAGAATAGTTTAACAAAAACATAAGATCTAATATTTGATTTCACAGGGAGTCAAGTTGTATTGCACAACACTGAAAAAAAAATATAGTAACAATATTTTTGATTAGGAACTTGAAGAATATCCAGCAATGATGAAACTAAGAGTATATACAGAAGCTTCTCTAAATTTAAGCAAGAATAGTCCCATATATACTACATAGAGCACAGAAAGGGAAATTAAATATTTATATTTTTAGAGCTTATGATAATAAATATTGTAAATTGAAATAAAAAGGGGGTTGAAAATTACTTGTTTCCTTATCTTTTCATTATTTTTAGTATTTACTAATTTAGAGAGGATTTGTCACTAAGTTCAAAGATTATATAATATATATATATATTCTCATAAAACAATTCAATGTAGTTTGTCTGAAATAGTTAACTTTTGTTATATTGAGCAATTATCAAATAGCTCAAGAAATTTAACTTATTGATATTCTCTTCTAGAATTATCTGCTTCAAAAAACTTTTGAAAGATATTTCTGGAAGTGTAATCACAACATAAATAGAAATAGTAATTCTAATGACTGTATTCACTGGACAAAATAAAAGACAATGTCCTGGTAGTTTGTAACCACACATTCAAGTGTGCAAGAAGCAGTACATTACTTTTGTGACTTCTAGAAGTCTGTTATGTATATACCAGTATATACAATTATTAAAAGACAATCTCAGTACCTCACAGATGCCAAAATGAGGAAGACCCTTTTTGGTCTTTAAACATGTCTAAGCACATATGTAAAGCATATATAACACATTTAAGATTACATGGTCATTCTGTGATAAAAAATACAAACCTATTTGTCCCTTTTGTTCATATAGAATATCTTCCTTCAATAAAGTTTTTTTTCTAATTTGACTCAAAACTGAAAATTTAAAAATGATTGTTGGTATTGTAATTGAGTATGAGCGCGGTAGCCAGGTAACCAAAAACACTGTCTTTATAAATCATACTAAGCAAAGAAATTACATTATGACTTAGCATGCTGTGTGAACTCAACCAATTGTTGTTTATTCAAAATACCAGGATCACTTAGGCAGCACCATCTAGCAACCTTGGCTCAAAATCAGACCTAATTAGCCTGGTGTAGAAGATCGTCGCCGTAAGTTATACATATAAAACATACAAATGCGCGTGCACACAACATTAGAAGGCAGCAGTGAATTGCTTCTATAATATTGCCAAAAAAACTGTATATCCATGTAATCACCCCTAAGAGCCAAGCACAACACGAAGAAACCAATGCTTTCACATTCTATTGTAGTTAAACTACATAATACAAGTTGTATTAACCCAGCATTTGTTTATAAACTGTGGCTTTTATCTGTCATTGAGTCAAGCCATCCATCCATAACTTATTCAATAAACCAATATCAAACCAACCATGATGAAAATACTAACATTACTCCAATTCCGCGCTCACCACTATAAATATTTTTTCTACCAGCCATAGGGCTGTTTATTTTTTGGTCGAGAGGAAGTCCCAGCAAAACCACATATTCGCAGCGCAACCTGGGAGATATTTTAGACCAATAAGCGATGCTCATTGGCTTTCTGAGGCGGAGCTTCCGGGGTCACGCTGAAGAGGTAGCGGTTTCCTTCTGGTCGGCCAAAAGGGCATATAAGGAAGTCCCGTCCGGGCCTCAACCATTATCGTCGCCGACTTCAGCAAGCGGTGTTAGAAGGAAGAGCTGTAAATAAACACTGTGACCCGGCGAGGAAAGGCGGTTAAGCGGGACAAGAAGGGTCGGATACGTCATTAGGAGGAGCGAATAGGCTGTGCAACAAAAATTTTGATCGTGGCCGACTGACTTGTTTCCCTCGGGTAGGTACAGGAACATTGAACTGGAGAGGAAGCCCCGAGAGAATAGATTATCCCGGTGATCTAGAACATTAGGAAAGATGCAGCACGGACCTCAAAGTAAATTGAAGTACCATCATGTTATTTATATCTATATATCTATGTCTGTCTGTTTGTCTATGAATGTAAAACACAGTATATCGGATAAGATTCAATTTTAGGCTGAAACACAAGTTGCCTGTAATTGTTATAATTTAAATATTTCTTGTTAGCATCTTTAAATTTTGATTTTTGTGTTATATATCACTATGTAAATAGTTCCCGTTGAAAAGAAGTGAAATATGTCAAGTGAGCATGTACTGTCTTCTGTCTATAAGAAGAATTCTGTAATTATAGAATTATATAGATGATATTTTCCACTCATTTCTGATATAAATTTTTTACGTGAACTGTTTCAGTGGCTGCAACTTGTCATTATGCAGGTTTCTTCAAAATTATTCATTCTTTATACTGATCGAGTGATTACATGTCACCAAATTAGCGTCAGCTCTTAGTGGTTAGGTTGATAGAACTTTTCCAGCAAAAACAAACATCCTGAAAACAATTTGTATCTTCCCACTTTTTTTGATATGTCCTACTGATATTTGAGTTCATACACTTCCTTTAAAATGTAAGCACTTTTAATTGCTGTACTCTCTCTTTCAGGACTATCACATAATCTGATGCAGTTCTCCCCTGGATATGGATCACATCCTCAAAACTATAAAGCTCCCTCAGGAAACTTCTCACAAGTGCCCAATAAAGCGATTCCTTCACAGCTGGAAAACTATTATGGTGCAGATTATTATTCTCCCCAATGTTCTGTACCAGCACAAAATGCTAACGTCTCTTCTGTGACACCGAAGATGTTAAATTCACAGGGATCACAACACTTGTACAATAGAGCACCTCATAATGCAGAACCACCAGGACCTTTCCAAGGAACAGTACCTCCTGCATCCCAGTTGCATACCAGCATTTCACAGTCATATTCTTCATTTACTGGTCCCTACAACAATTCCGTCTTGCATTCTGCCAGTTCTTCTGTTCCATCTCAGGGATTTGTTGCTTCCTCTAGTCATTATCCCATGCCTCCTGTGTCTAGTGCTGCATACCCTAATATTGTATATCCTCCCATGTCCACTGACAATCCATATGGGCAGATGCCTAGTACCCAGCCTGTGATGACACATGGCCATTTGAATGCAGCAGGTGCTTATTCTAATCAAACTAGAGCCCCACCTATAGGACAACCCAGAGTTCCTTTGGGGTACACTTCTGCATCATGGAGTGCTCCAGAGCTCCAACTGGCTCAGGGGAATCATGGCAGCTTTACAGGATCTCTTCCTGAAGCAAACAACACAATGAGTACAGGTATTGCACAGAGAAATTATATGTGACAGAGAATACAAATATGCTTAAAATGAATTGACTGTTGTACATAAAGTGTACAAGCTAAGAAAACTATAAATATTTTTACAAAAACGCTTCATATTTTCAGGTTTTCTTCTCTCTCCAATTTGCTTTTTCTTTCTGAACTATAATATGAACCAAGTAGCTTGGTGCTGTTAAAAAGTATTTACAGGATTTTAATAAGCAATATGTTGCCTATAGTAGGCAACACTGATTTGTGCATTATTCTCAGACTGCTTTCACTTTATTGCTTTTTTTAAAAAAAACTGGAAACTGATTCTTCATTTTCTTGTTGATATTAATGATAATCAATAGGCTAATTTGTTTTTCAAGTTTGATTCCAAACATCCATTCAATGTTTGGGTGTCTAAGCAAATACATGTACAGGTAATCCTTAACTAAAGTTGACAATTGGGTCCAAAATTTCTATTGCTAAATGACATATTGTTAAGGTAGTTTTGCCTCATTTTATGACCTTGCTTGCCACAGTTAAATGAATCATTGCAGTTGTTAAGCTACTAACACAGTTAAGTGTATTGACTTTGCTTGTCAGAAAGTTGCAAAAAGTGATCACATGACCCTGGGAACCTGCAACCGTCATACATATAAGTCAGTTGCCAAGCAACTCAATTTTGATCACTTGACTCTGGAGATGTTGAAATGGTCATAAGTGTGAAAAATGGTCATAAGTCATTTTTTTCACCTCCGTTGTAACTTTGAACTCTCACTAAACAAACTGTTGTAAATCGAGTGAATAGAAAGCAAATATGCGTAATGAAGCAAATTAGTAACAAAAAGACAGAAGTCCTACACAAATTTTTCAACTCTTTGAAAAATTCTTCATTATATTTATCTATTGCAGGGGTGTGAAACTTGCGGTGTCACGTGACATTGCAACTTCCCCCCCTTTGCTAAACCAGACATGGGCGTGGCCAGCGCATGACCCATACAGCCAGCGGGCCATGATTTTGACAGCCCTGATCTACTATGATATAACAGGCATCAAGAATTAGACACTAAGTGTAATCAGAGTGGGTTCAGTCATTAAGACAAAGGTTCCGCAATCTTCTCTTTCATGAGAATAAAAATTACATTGTAAATATGGGATTTGTCATCTTTGCTTGCTTTTCTTGTATCATTTAAGACTTAGACAAAACTATCAAACTATATTAATAGGCATATTGTAAATGACCCTAATTTTATTGCAAACTTTTGAATCCATTATCTGCATGCTTCTGTTCCTGTCATTTTCAGAGATTTCATTCTGTATCTGTTTTTAAAAGTGCAATTGCTGTCACTTTGAAAATGATTTGTAAATTAGTATAAGTAATCCCTTCTAATGTTTACTCCCCATGTTTGATTTTTCAGGGTCACCACATTATGTAAATCAGAATATCCAGTCAGTAAAACCTAACCAAGGAGTGGCTTTAGCTGCAACTTCTTCTGTTAAAACATCTATTGTAGAGAAGACAGGAAAGCCCATCACTTCATCTTGTCTTACACAGTCATCAGATTCTTTTCATCATGAAGGTATAGAAATTGGCTTAAAAGAAAAAAAAATATGTGTTCCAAATTATATTTTAATAAAACAGCTATTAGTTGGCATGGGTAATCCTGAAAACGGGGTATAGGCCTGTAATTGTAATATTTGTAAGATTTTAGTTCTAATTTAACTATAGTCTATGTTTTATAACGCATAATGTATGTAATTTACACAGAGTCTCTTACGGCAGTGAGATGGGCAGCATGTAAATTTAATAAATAAATACTACATATTTAATTAAAATATAAGAGCCTGTAATTAATGCAAGACAGCATTTGTCTTCTCAGATTGCAGTTACAGAGTCAGAATCAAGTTGTCCCAATGGTGATCTTTTGTTTAAATACTGTCATAATGCATGATATATTTTTAGGAGGATGTACAAATTTATTTATCAAATTTATTTGCTGCCCATCTCACAGTTCGAAGTGACTTTGAGCAGCTTAGAGCAAGATAAAACATACAAACATTTGATAATTATAAGTATAAAAACAGATTAAATTACAAAAATTAAATTTATTTTCATGTATGTACAAAATGTTCTGGGCAAGACAGTACAGAAGTTTTCAGGTGACCCATGCTCAAACCCAAAATATCTGGTTTTGGACATCAACCCAGATGGATTTGTTTTATTTCAAGTGGAAGCCAAAATCTGTTTGTTGAGTGTTCTGAATATTTTATTCTCCTTTAACTGCTATAGTTGGAAAATGTCTTTTGTTCCTGTTCCCATTGGGTTTTTTTTTTAATTCTCCTGTTTTGGCTATAGTAACAGATGATATCAGTCATGTCCCTATTGCTGTTTAGCTTTGGCCAAATGTGATACATAATGTTTTAATTTGGAAGTAAAACAATAGGATTTCAAGGAGCGCATAGCACAGAGAGAATTAATATGTCATTGGACAAAATCTTACTCTTTGAGAGAAGGAAATTGCTGTGAGGGCCATTAGATTCAGTGCTAGACTGGAGCTTACATCCAGTTGGCAACTGAAACTTATGAACCAGTGCTGCAAGATTTCTGTTGAAATATGAAGAGATGAAGAGATTGCTGACTAATTAAGGTTTACATGCCTCATAACTGATCCCTCAGAACATCCACAAATCAGGAAGAATCAGGAAGTCTTTGTATTTGTGTAGTGAGTATCATCTCCAAAGGAACTCAAAGTTCTTCAGTTGGTAGGAGAAAAAGAGCATGCACACTTAACCTCAATAAACTCATCCATGTATTATCTTTTTTTCACTCCAAGGTTCTATGCTAATAACTTACTTTGGTTTGGTTACTTGATTTAGAATTTTTGACTTCGTTATTCATTCATCACTGTTCCGTGCATTTGTTTGAGAGACAGCTTCAGAGACAGCTGCCAGGAAGAGGTGGTTGGGTTGAGGCTACTACATCAGGCCTCTAGAACCTAAATAGTAAGCAGATGATTAGTTTTCCTGCATCTTTTGCTGCTTTCTTGTGGTTATCCAAATTTTTGTGACCCAAGTGGCTTATGCTGAATGCCGTTGTTTTTCATGGGTGAAACATACGTAGCTAGTCTGAGATTAGATTCCGTTGAAACATAGCAGGCAAATAATTTTAGCTTCTGTTTTTGCTAAAGTGCAACTAGCCTCACAGATGGACAGAACTTCCAAATTTCAGTGCTTTGTTTTGGGTTTAAGGTATACAGTATATTGAAGAAATATGGAAGGAAGCTGTATGGCGAGAGCTCTCATGAGTCATTCTGATTGTTATCTCATGTTTATACTTTAGTAATATGTTTAATAATATGCCCAACAATTTTAACATCTATTCCCAGTGGAAAGCCAAATGGGTCGCTGAATGCTCAGACATAGGTAGACATATAAATGACTCCACAAAAAGGTGCCAAGCTTTGAACTATCACCTGAGCAATGGACAATCCTGAATAGGTTTCACACCTCACATAAGCTGAGTGCGTACATCAATCCAGTATCTGAATTTTTTTCATATAAATGATTCTGCACGTGGACTAAATATTGGTATTACACTTAACAAATAAATAACTAGTAATAGCTATTGTAAGTTAATTAAAACTCTCAACCGTTCAGTTATTCAGTCACTTCTGACTCTTTGAAACTAGATGAACTTCTTTTTGCCAAGATTGTCTCCTGATGACATATTTTATAAAGTCTTGTAAGCTTTGACTTGTGTCATCAATTTTGTCAACTTGTTTTCTAATGACCTCTTTTATTATTGCTTTCAAATGGTTTCTGTACATCAGGGTTTTTTCATCAAATTGACAGTATTTACTTTTGTTATTAGTGTGATGTCTCAGGGGTTACATTTTGTCTAAATTTTTCACTACAAATGGCTGGTACCTATTCAACACATAGCCAAGGGTATTGGGAAAAAAATAATTTGAATTTTGGTCATATCTTGAAACATGTAATGATTGTTTCGGTATAATGAAAATTGTAAATTTCCAATGTAATGTTAGGTGAAAGTGAGGGCACTCTGGAGATGAAGGAAAAGACAATGATTTAAAATAACCACATTGAAAATGCATTGTAACGATACCAAAATGTTCTATCTAATAGTTGATTACTGTTCGTTTCCAATTAGGAAAAAATAATTTTAAAAACTTCCTGAAGGAGATTTTGGTATATTCTTGGGTTTTGTTTGTTTTCTTCTTAAATTCTCAGACTTGCTCTTTAGGCACCTCCTTGCTAATTTCCAGTTTCATGTATATATGTGCATGAATTAATATTATTGTTTGTTTAATAGTTTTGTAGACACTATATTCCCAAACTGTCAATTGCTATAAGTTGTTGCTTGCAAATAAAAGCCCAGGGTCATCTCTAAGGCCAGATATGTATCAGCTCATGTTGTACATCAAGCTTTTGTTATTAGCCTGATACAATTTCTTTTATCTTAACTGGAATTCATTGAGCTGATGTAACTTTAAGGTTTATTCAGATTTGTTCAGTAATCCATGACTATCCATCTACATTCTTGTAAGAATTTTTCAAAGAAGACTTTCTCAGTTATCTTGATCAAGAAATCCCCTGAAGCTTTGCTGAAATGCTTCATTTCTTTTCTTTGCAAATAAATGTAAAATAAAATCATTTAAAGTATAATTTGTGGGGGTGGGGTGGAATGAAGGAAATCTTGAAGAATGAAGAATCTTCAGTCTTCAGAAACTGTGGAATAGATTTTGATGCTAAGGATTACCTAGGATCTCTTGCAAAAAGTCCTTGACTGTCTGGTTTTGAAACTAAATGGGCTTTAGTAGTGAGTTACTTCCAAGGCAATGGATAATTGGATTTGAAAAAATTCTCCTGGTCTCCATGCCAAGACTGATGAATTGACATTGCTGGTTAATCTTTATTATTTGTTATTCCTTTCATTGATATACTATTACCTCCCAGTGGCTTTCAGTCATAAAACAAAGCACAGTACAGTGTAAAACTCACCGTACTATTTAACATAAACTGGGAACAATAAAAATTGTAGGAGTGTGTGTGCGCGCGTGCACGCATGTATTAGATCAGTATTTCTCAATCTTGGCAACTTTTAAGTTCTGTGGACTTCAACTCCCAGAATTCCCCAGCCAGTATTCAATGCTGGGAGTTGACGTCTACATATCTTAAAAATTGTCAAGGATGAAAAAGACTGTTATACTTCTACATCAAGAACAGTGATTCCTCAATGTGACTCGGTAATTAAACAATTTTGACTTCTTAAAATCTCTAATGATGGGCTAAATTGTGTTCTGTTCTACTAAGTTTCTCTGCCTGTTACTAACACCACAGCATTCCAGAACTGGTGGTTAACTTCTATAAAGAGAACTTCTCTGGGGTTAACTTGGTTTCTCTTCATGTTAGTGTCCTTTGTTGTGCTTGGATTGGTGTTACTTTAATGCTTTTATTCGTGCTTTCAATTTCTTGCCTTTCCTGTGTGTTTGACTCCGGTATTTGTGCTTTCCACTTTTACAGGCATGCAGTATGGTGGATATGTTAATAATCAAGCTAGCTCTCCAGCAACTCCCTTGTCATCAAGTTCAGATGATGAGGAAGAGGAGGATGAGGATGAGGAAGCAGGTCTGCTTTAGCTTTGCACCAATATTTCTAACTTTTCACTTTTGATGGCATTATTCCATTTCTTCAGTGCAAGTAATTCAAACAAACTATCATTCTGGAGCCTAAATAATATGCATTTAGGAGTTGAAAAGATTTGTACAAAAGATGCCAGGGCTTCGTTATTGAATTATTTTACATGTTTAGATAGAGGTTAGTCACATGTAATTGAATAGAGCTTACTTCAGTATAAGTGGCTATAAAAATGAGCATCTCCTCCATTAGATTACAGTATTTGATACAATATGTGTAGTTTGGAGGTATTTTAAAGAAATATCCTTTCTTTCTTCCTTTAGCATCACCGTAAATACTGAATACACATTGCTTTCCCATTATGGAAGCATCCTTCCCATCTTACTGCCAAGGCAAATATTGCAATATGATAAATTGTTAACCATTGCCAATACATTATTACATTCTTCCTTTCCTGAAAAAGAGACAGTGTCTATCATGTGTAGATTATTTTACCGTGTTGCCCCGAAAATAAGACTCTGTCTTATATTTTTTTAAACCCTGAAATAAGCACTTGGCCTTATTGCCATGCACTCAAAAGCCCGATTGGGATTATTATCAGGGATGTCTTATTTTGGGGAAAACAGGGTAGTTTTAATAAATTTAGGCAACCATTTGAGAAAAATAAACTTGAAGATGCTTGAAATCAAAAGATGATTGACTAAAGCTTTATCTTTAAAAAGTGACCCTGCAACATAATTTAAAAAATGAAAATGAGCTTTTTTTAAAAAAAGTAAAAAAACTAAAACTTTTTTTTAAAAATGGAAGAGTGTTATTAAACCATATACACCTATGTGTAAATGTTTTCTATAGACTGCCCCAAATGTATGACAATATAGCCAGCTTAGCATTTAAAAATATGCTTTCAATAATATCCTAAAAATTTTGAAATTTCAGTGCTGTTCTCAAGCTAAAATTGTTCTGTTTTCACTTACACACAGGTTTATTCTTTTTCATAATAGAATGTGGCACTGTCAGTTTCCTTGTTTTATGTCATATAAAATGCTATGAATCACCAATGCCAGATGCTAATATGTAGGGACACTTTTACAAAGTTATGGAGTGCAATTAATTTCCACAATCAATTTAAAAGAATTAAAAACTGATATTAATTACTGACCAGCTTGTTTAATATACTCAATCTCATGTACATAGTAGATGCTAGGAGAGCCAAGTTATTTACAAATCAAAAAGATTACTATGAAATTTCTGTTCCAGCTGCTTTGGTCACTATATATCTTAAAGTTGGTATAGTAAGGGAATAGTGTTCCATCTTCTATTATTCTGATTATTGAAAGACTGACTAAAAAGCACAAATGAATTAGAAAATGTATTCATAATTGAGGTGGGATAGCTATAAGATTGTCCTACCTCAAACATTTTATCCATTTGCTTGGAAAGTTGGAGAATTCAGTGCAGTGTGAGAATTTTTCTAGAGTACTACAAATGTATTGGATATTTTTTTTTAACTTTGGGAATCTGCTGAAATACAAAAAGTCTGATATAAATACTGGAATGTTGATACTGAAACCTAATTTTTAATTTGGTTTTCAGTTTTATCTTTTTGCTGAAACCCATCTGGCAAATGGCAGGTAGTATTGACTCGCTTTCTACACAGCAGATGTGTAATATCCCAGTATAATAAACAATTGTTAAACATTGGACATTGACACTGGAATCTTTGTAAATTTCTAGGAAGTAGTAAAGGTCATTTGAATTCAATAGGACTTACTTCCTGGTAAGTCTTTATAAGAAAGCAACCTTTGAGTTGAATGCTTCTGTCATAATTAGTCAAATAACACCTATAAATGGTGATTTTTTAGCATAATCTTTTGAGGCATACAGCCCACCAACTTCTTCAGGCATGTGTTTATGTCAATTTTTCTCTGCATGTTTATACTTTGTTTTGTGGACCTAATGGCTGGAAGAACATGAACAGTTCAAATTAATGTTTTGAACATAATGATCCCTGATATTTTGCACTTTAACAACACTCAGCAAAGAGCACAGTACGTTTTGCAATAGTCATAAGGCCCCATCCTCTGCCCAAATTTTTCCTTCAACAGAAAAATATTTCATTGGATGAAAGAAAATTTTGGAGCCCCTCTGTGTGTGCGTTGTTTGCTGCACATTTATTGCAACAGAACTCCTGCATGGATTAACACCATTGTGTCTTTGGTTTATAGTTAGTTAATATCAAAGAATGTTTGGGTTTGTATTTATGATATGACCATGAAATGTTTCTTTGTAAAAGAGGTTATTTGAATATGTATAAGGACGTAAGAAAATCTGCACCAAGGGAATCCTTTGCAAAAAGTCCTTGATTATCGTCTTTCTCCTAGTTATGCATTTGAAAATGCTTCCATAGCATAACAAGTTTTATTGCCCTTGTTCATCTTTGCAAGTGATTCTTTAACTCAAAAGTTTCTGAATGGAGAGACATAATATATAGATACTATCTTAAAACTTACAAACAAGAATAAACATGGCTAACTTTTCAGATTATTGCTTTTTAATTGGCTTTTCCCATGTTACCTTTTTAGTGTACTTTAATAGATGCTAATGTACTTGTTCAGTTGACTTCAGCTGTTCTTTACAAGTAGGTTTTCTAGTAACTTATGAAATTACCAATAGATTGCAATTCCATGTAAGATCTTTACAGTTTTGTAGCAGATAGTGTTATGCATCTATTAGCACGCACATATTATCAGTTGAATGTCTGTATTTTCTCTCTAGCTATTGACAGTTCTTCCACTACTAGCAGCGCATCTCCCGTTCTCAACAATTATGACACTCTTGAAGGTGATGGCTATCCAGGTGAATTGTGTTCTGTTTAATAATTCATATTATCAGTACCATTTTTTAAAAATCAACTTACAGTAATAAGGCCAGTCACATAGTTGTATCTAATCAACCTTTACGAGACTCAAAAAATTAATTAGGAATAAAGCCAGGGGTGGAATTCACTTACCTTCGCTACCGGTTTGCAAATGTGAGCGCATGCGCAGAGTGTCAAAAATGGGACGTGATGACGTCTGGGCAGGTGGGTGGAGCTTCCCGCAGCTGCTGCTACCAGTTTGCCCAAACTGGATAGAACCGACTGAATGCCACCACTCAATAAAGCTTGTTAATATTTGGGTGGGAGATCACTAGGAAGTTCCAGGGCTGTAAGCTAAGCTAGGAAGTTATAAACCTCCCAGAAGAAGACTGTGGCAAAAAAAAAAAGCTTTGTATTATTGCCAAGTTATATAAATAGAAGTCTCCACGAAGGAGAAGAATTATTGAAGAAACTAAACATGTCATAAAGACTTCATCACGTAAGTATAATGATACTAGCTCTAGGCATAAGATATTTATGTAACTTTGTCATGGCAGATGAGCAGGCATGAGAAATAGAATCGTATTTCCTAATTTTCTCACTCTCTGCATATCTGCTATGCCTACCAGAGAGAGAGAGAGAGAAAGAGGCAGATTTCTGTTTGGGGGAGAAAAGTAAATAAAAAGCATTTAGATCCACCTTTCTTTAGGAAGTTTGCCAGCATTTTATTCTGTCAATGTGATCTGTTCAGTTGCAAATTTCATTCCATTCTTTAAAACTTGCAAAGATGGTAATTTATAAATAGGAACAAAAAAATCTAGCTTTTTCCTTTCAGATTAAGATGTATCTCTTTAATGGCTGATGTCAAAGATGTTCATTTATTATATTGTCAAAATAGAACCTCAAATCAAATGTTATATTCCATTTATACCCTTACTCTTGTCCAATGTAGCTTAAAATAACTTTGTTTTATGACTACAATTAAATGAAGACTAAAGATAAAAAGGTAGTTTTGTAAAGTCAACATCAATTAACTACAAAAAAGAATTTGTTCAATTCTTTGGCTATTTGGTTTGAAATCATTTAAAATGTGTTAAAATTATTGTTTCAAATTTGTACATTTGGAAAAAAGATATACAGGATTTGTTTCATTGATTTGGAAACAAATTCATTTTTTAAAATTTTATTCATTAAATGGTATATAGCATGTATAAGTCTACAGCTTTGCTAATAATAAATGTATTTTGCTTCTATATTTGGCTCAGTGTATTTTGATGCTTGTGTTTTATAAGAAAGAAATTTTAACCTTTTTTTCCTGTTTAGAAACATGTTCTGCAGCAAGTAGCCCACCTCCTATTTCCTCTGTTCCTCAGATGTCTAAAGTCTCCAAGTCATTTGGTTGTGGGTATCCTCCTCTTCAGCCAGGATACCAGAATGTGACACCATCTTTGCCATCTCCTGCCATGCAACCAAGTAACTCTGGATATAATTCTGGATTTTCGCAGTATCCACAGGTTAGGAATCTCGAAAACTTGATATCCATGATGAAGCCTGCGTCAAATAAATTGAATAAGAAAGAATATGATTAGACTTAAAATGTGGATGCTTGAATTAGAAAATTACTTTCCATAGTTTAGTTAAAGAAAAAGTTTATTCATATTAAATGTATGCCTTATGTTTTAAAGTCCTTTACCTGTTTATTTGGACATCGTAATCTGCCCAGCATCTACTGAAGCAGCTAGCTATAACAAATTTAATGAAGTAAATGAGTACATAAATAAATGGTTTTGTTTCCCTAGCAAAAAAGAGGATTCAAAATGTTTATAGCAAAGAAAATCTTAATTGAAACTAGAAAATTCAACCTGCTTCTACATTTCCTTTATCATCTCATATAGGAAACAAATGGTTTGGTTTTCTTAGAAGCCTGACTGATTTTTAAGAAAGTTTATTACTGTGTCTTTAGCTGGATAGTTAGTTTAAAGACAGTGGCTAGTGCTCAGCATAATCTTGCTTAACAGTAGTTCCCTCTAATTATTTTCCTTAGAACTCTTCCACTTAACAGCAATAAGAGTTACATACCACTTCACAGTGCTTTACAACCCTCTCTAAGCGGTTTTACAGAGTCAGTATATTGCCCCCAGTAATTTGGGTCCTCATTTTACAGACCTCGAAAGGAAGGAAGCCTGAGTCAACCGTGAGCCTGATGAGATTTGAACTGCAAAATTGTAGTCAGCCGGCAATCAGCAGAAGTAGCCTGCAGTAGTGCATTCTAACCACTGTGCTACCACGGCTCACTTAAATGGTTCACTGTTTGATTAACGTATGATCGATAAAAAAAATAAAGCAGTCCTAATCCACCAATTTACAATACAAAAGGACTGTGTAAGAATGGAAAGGATGAATACAAGTCATTTCTTAAAGTGATTTGGTAATTTTTATAATGAACAGTTAAATACTTAAAAATGGGAAGGAGCTGATTTTTCAACAAAATTGATAGAATGACTTCGCTTGTTTTCTCGCTCTGTTGTTTTATGGGGAAAAGTTAGTAGGGGGCTAATACATAAGTTAATTTGGATCCTTAATGAGCCTAAACTGCACATTAGACTGCAGCCAGTTTGAAAGGAAGTAGGGAAAAATGGCTTGTAGGCTGAGGGAGAGATGCCTGTGGAAGTTGGTAAAAGGTAGGTAGCTGACCTTCTCTGCCATAATCTCCCTCATAATCCCATTACCACCACTATTACCACCAGGTTTTCATTTTGATTTGAAAATTGGGCAGAGATGGGACAGAATGTTTATCCCTCTGACTTTTGATACAGGATTGCTTTTGCTCCCTCTCAGTTTTTATTTTACTCAGCAGATGATGAACAGCTGTTATGAAGGGGGCATTTTGCTTTAAAGGAGACAGGGAAGTGGGAAATGAGCTTCCATTTGGTCTTCTGAATCCAACCCAGATCGGGATGGCAAATTACCATATTTTTCGGACTAAAAGACACACCGGAGTATAAAACACCTTAGATTTTGGGGAGGAAAATAAGAAAAATAAGAAAATATAAGAAAAAAGCTGATTGGCCGGTGGATGGCCTCCTGGAATACCCCAATCAGTTGTTCCCAGAGGTGAACTTTAGCAACAGGTTCGTTGGTTGTGAGCTCTGCGCCTTGGTTTTTCTTCAGCCTCTGAAGAAACCTCCCTTTAAGAGGCTTTTTCACCTTCTGAAACCTCCGTTTCAGAGGCTGGGCGGGGCTACATTTGGTGTATAAGGCACACCCAAATTTTCTCCCTCTTTTAGGAGGGGGAATGGTGCATCTTATACTCCAAAAAATACAGTAAGTACAGTGGCATAGGAAATAGGAGTTGAAGTTCTGGAAAATATTATTGGAGGATGTGAAGGAAGAGGGTTGAATATTTATTTTAATACTTTTTTAAAATGTCTTTTTTTTTCAGGTATATCCTACCATGAATCAACTATCAGCTAGTTTGGGAGGACTTGGGATACAGCAGCCAGAAAGTCTGAGACCACTGAATCTTATTCAAGAAAGAAATATTCTACCTGTTGGTCCAGTTTCACCTCCTTTGCCTAATCTGAACTCTGATCTGAAAAAAATGAACTGCAGCCCAGAGTAGGTATAACATGACAACTTTTTTGCATGCTTGCAGTTTAATTTCTCTGAAAAATTGGTGTTAGGATGTGCCTGGTTCCATTTTTCAACAAGAGAAATTCAGTCACTATATGGATTCGTTGGACATTTGCAGGGAGGCAAAGGATGACATTTGTGTGACTATATAATCAAATACTGCAGGTTACATCAAATGTCAGGACACCTATTTGCATAATGATATCACTCCACAGGTTTCACTTTGTCATGGTTTTCTGTGGTTGCCACTGATACAAGTGACTTTGAAAACTATTCTGAAAACATTTGACTAAAGGAAATTAAGAATATTTCTTTTTAGTCTTTCCACATTTTATTCTGAATCCTGTAGAACAGGGGTCCCCAACCCCAGGGCTGCAGCTCACTACTGGGCTATGACCTACTCAGAACCGGGCTGCATGAGCAGCTAGCCGGCACATACAGCTTGACTTGTGTGAACAGTGATCTGGCGCATATGCACAGCTTGACTTATGTGAGCAGTGGGCTGATTCCTCTTCCCTATCAGGCCGCCAAGCCATAAAGGTTGGGGACCGCTGCTGTAGAATGACAAATAGTGAAGTCAGATATGAAGCTACTACATGTGAAGGGAAACGGGAAATATAATTCTCATTGTTATCTATTTCTCAGTTAAATATTGATATCAATTTATTTATTTAATCGAATTTTTATGCCGCCCAACTCCCGAAGGACTCCGGGCGGCTCACAACAAAAGTATAACCACAATATATCACAACAAAAATGTAACACCAATACATTATAAAAATTTAAAATGGGTTAAAACACTAAAACCATAAAAACATTCATATCCCGTCTGGGGCCGGATCTCGCTGAGTCACAATGGTGAGATCCACAGCCCCATGCCTGCCGGAAAAGCCAAGTTTTAACAGCTTTGCAGAAGGCCAGCAGGGTGGAGGCAGTCCAGACCTCGGGGGTAGTTGGTTCCAGAGAGCCAGAGCCGCCACAGAGAAGGCCCTTTCCCGCTGGCCCACTAGCCGACATTGTTTAGCTGACGGAACCCGGAGGGGACTGACCCTGTGGGATCTTGCCGGTCGCAAATACTTACTATCAGGTCAAATCTGTTAATGGGTTTAATTTTAAAACATTGGATTTCATCTGAGCAAAGAAGAATTTAGTACACATAGTTTGATTGGATGAAAGTACAGAGCTGTCCACTGCCATTTGTAATTGCTTGAACCATTAAGGGGGGTCCATTCTAAGTTTTTTTTCACCCTCTTAACTATTAAGCTACTGGGGGCACCTTCCTCTCTTGTCTGATAGTTTCGTATGCAGCATCTCTTCCTCTTTCCCTACGGTCCTTCCCACATTCCTACACAGTCGTCCTCTCATGACTGAAGGTAGTAATTCTAACTGGGTCATTCTGGACATTCAGCCCCTGTTCAAGCAGCAATTGGATGCTATGTCCACAGGACTTTCTGCCACGCTTTGGATAGACATATTTGACTTTCCTTAAAGCCTGAAGTCATTGATTGAGCAAGAGAAGATATATAATTTTCTATTCCACGTTTCTTTTATATGTCGTAATTTATTGTTGTATTTTAAAACATTTGCTCTACTAATAAATTGCCAGCTTAATCTCAGTAGGCCTTCTCCAATACATTCAATGTCTCTGGAGTTTCCAGGCCACAAGAGCAATGAACATGCATGATTTTGGCCTGTCTAGGATTTTTGGCAAGCTCTGTAATGCGGCTCTTGAACATTTAGGATTTTTTTTCTATAAAACGATCAGTACTGTTGTTTAAAATAATAGATTTTGTGATTTTTTCTGTAGCTCATTTCGATGCACTTTGACAAATATTCCTCAGACTCAAGCACTTTTAAACAAAGCAAAACTTCCATTGGGGTTGCTTCTACATCCTTTCAGAGATCTAACGGTAAAACAACTTTTTATTGCCACTAGTTTTTATTTAGCTAAATTTGAATAAGGTATTTTGATTTATGTATTATAGAAGTACATAAATTTTGTGTAGTACAGTAATAATTTTTAAGTGATGGAAGCTGTAAATTGTGTTAATGGGTCAGATATCTAAACAAAAATATACCACTGAAAACTGGGAAAATATTTTCAAGATAATATTGACATTTACTGATTTAAATATATTTTCAGTAAACCTTGAAAAATTAATTCACAATGTTAGTTTGTGTGTATTGCCTTCTGTGGCTGGGCTCTCCAGCTTACTACTTGTTAACTTACTATAGAAGAATAGTTG
>JANHFM010006895.1:0-10628 GCA_032468115.1 Grayia smithii
TGAGTTAGGTCCATGGCCGTCATGGAGGCCATGAACTCCCGCACTAACTCTGATGTCTCACCCGCCGATGGCAAGTTAAAGTCTCCCACCACAATAAGGTTGGGAAACTCAACTGCCAACTCAGGCAAGACATCAAGTAGTGCGGGCAGGGCTGAGGATACGCAGCTGGGAGACAGGTACGTAATCAGCAGACCTGTCTTAACTCCAGGATCCCACTTCAACAACAGGGACTCACACCCGCCTATCTGAGGAACAGTGACCTCCCTAGGACTAAGACCTTCTCTAACAACTACCGCCACTCTTCACAGCCAATAAGGGGTGAATCTATAATTTTGAAAACTGTAGAAGTCAGACGGTCTTAAACAAACGTAATTATGGCCAATTTTTAAAAAAACATTTCCTTTTCAACATCTAGGCTGGGCTACTTTTTGTCACAGCAATAAAACTTCCTGACATGTTATAAAGATGCTCGTACAAAGACTTGTTTTATTCCATCATTTATGAATATCCCGAGGCCAGTGCTAGGTTGCTACTGGTTCTACCCAGATTGGCAACCAGTAGTGATGGCAGTGGAAGTCTCCGCCCACCTGCACCAGATGCTTCTGCGCATGCGTAGAAGCATTGCACACATGCGTGAGTGCACACGTGCACAAGCGAACCAGTAGTGACGGGTTTTGCAACCCACTACTGTTCAAGGCCCAATATCAGCAGTATGCTCAATATTGGAAACAAAGCTAATAGAGCAGTCTGTTCTTGAACCTGATGTTTCTTTAAATCTGGAATAGCTGCAGAAACTCGAAATGTACTTACATTCCATCTGGGGATATTGTAATGTATTTGTGCATCTTTTGTGCATCCCAGCAACCAACCGTTGTTGACATTAATGGAGATACTATAATTATAACACCTAGGAAAGTAACCGTTTAAAATGTATTTTCAAAATAATTACCTGGTACACACAAAATCTGTTTGGAGTGAAACAATATGTAGCAAATGTTCCAAAATAACCAGCCAGGTGGTAGTTGTTGTTGTTTTTAAAGGTTGTATGCCGTTTCCATTGAAATGGCAGATTCTGGCTGATTGAATGCTGTTTGCTTGCACAGAAGCAAGTATAAGAGCTATCTGCCAGCTCCCTAATTAGGATAAATGTACAAGCTGTCTGATTTTAATTGAACAATAAAGTCGGGTTTTTTTTAGATATGGTAATTGGGTATCCAAAAACATGCATATTCTATTTTGGAATTGTAAACCTTAACTATAATTAATATCACATGTGTGTGTGTGGATAGATTAGATAAAATAAAATAAAATTAGATTAGATTAGATTAGGTTAGATTAGATTAGATTAGATTAGATTAGGTTAGATTAGATTAGGTTAGATTAGGTTAGATTAGATTAAGATTGACAGTTATTTCAACCCTAATGGACAATTGGAATGGAGAAAAGAAAGAAAACCATTAGTTCAGCCTAATGTTATGCTTGCAGATACATATTTTATGAATATATCTGAGTATAATTTACAGGCAGGCAGGCAGGCAGAAAGTCATCTTACCCTAGAGGTTTTCAGATAGGATTCGTTGTCCTTTAATCTCAAGTAAATAAAAACTGAATAAAGCAGCATCAGCTTCATCATTATCATCACATGTATATGGTCTAATCAATCATAGTTTCTCTCTAGAAAAGATCGCATGAACATAAAACATTGGTCTGGTAATCATCATGCTGTACAGTCAGAAGAGATGCAAGATTGGAAGAAACCTCATGCTAGGAAGAGTCATACATTGAGGAGGGTGGGGAGGAACCTGGGCCAGTCCTGGGGGCTGGGGAAAGCTCAGATGAGGGCTCTGTATCAGAGGCAGAGAGAGAGAGAGAGACACCAATGAGGCAGAGGAACAGTTGGAGCCCATTCCCAGTGTGCGCATGCGCAGAGCTGCCAAAAGACAAGAACTATTAAGAAAGCAGGGTCAACTCGAGAGTAATGCCACACCTTGGAGATAATTGGCCCCTCCCATAGGACATAAAAGAAGAGCGAATGGGACGTGAGCTTTTGCAGGAAGCAATTTGTTCATTTGGTTGATTCAAGATTGGAAAGTTCTGTTCGTGACTCTAATAGAATCTATGCCAAGTTTGGCCTTGCCCTGCCTCTGGAAATTGATTCTCTGGCAGAATTCCAAGTGAGATATGGTGGGTGTTGATAAACATTCCTCTAAAAGACTGTTTGCCAAAGCCTTGAATGACAGTAATTCACAGTGGTTTGAATAAAAGAGGTTTGGCCAGAATTAAGACTTTGCTTCATGCTTTCTCTGGTGAGGGAGTGGGCAGGAGGAAAGAAAGATCCAACCTGTTTGTGTATGTGCATGTGTGTGTGTATGTGTATGTGAGAGAGAGAGAGACAGAGAGACAGAAAGACTGCTTCAAGCTAGACTGGGAAAGCTGGCTACAAGAGGAAGAGAAGCTGGATAAGTTGGACCCAGATGCTTTCCAGATCCCCTCATCCCAGAAGCAGCAACCTCACTCTCTCCCCTCTCTACTAGCCCATTTATTTGCATGGGATCACCTAGCAGCAGAGGCAGAGAGGAGAAGGGGGCAGCGGCAGCCATTAGCATTGAAGGGAGAGTGCCACACAGAAACAGGAGCAGATAGAAACTCTGCTCCCTTCTCTGTGTCTCTGGGTGCTGCTGGGTGATCCTGTGTGAAGAAGGGAGGGGAAGAATGCAAGGTTGCTGCTTCTGGGATGAGGGTACATGGGACATGTCTGGGTCCAGCTCACCTGGCTTCTCTTCCTCTTGTAGCCAGCTTGTTTGAGCCATTTTCAGGCCATTTTTCATGCCATTTTTCATGCCATTTTTGCACTGAAACACAGCCTGAAAATAGCTTGAAAATGGCCTGAAGAATGGCCTGTTTTTTGGACATTTTTGACCATTTTCTGGGCTGTTTTCTGGTCCAAAAACAGCCCCCAAAATGCCCCCCATAGCCTAAAAATGGCCCCAAAATGGCCTGTTTTGGGGGGCATTTTTGGGCCATTTTCAGGCTGTTTTGGGGGCTGATTTTGGCTGGAAAAATGGCCTGAATATGGCCCCCAAAAAAGGGCAGGGTAATCTGATTTGCCAGTTCTCCAAACCGTGCAGACTTGGAACAACTAGTTCAGGCGAACCAGTCCAAACCGGCAGCAGCCCACCTCTACTATTAAATCTTTCTTAATGTATTGACTACACAAACAAAAGTACTGAAAATAGGTTTTAAAGATTAACATTCAATTAAATATCCTATTTCCACTGGATTCTTTGTCCAAAATCTTCTGTTAAATATGGAAATTATTGACGCTATTTTTGGTCAGGAGGCTCTCAAGAGAATTTGGTATATGGTGGAATCTAGTTCTAAGTAAATGCAGATAAAAGAGGGCTGTGAAAATATTTACAGACTCCTCGCATCCTGGACATAAACTGTTTCAACTCCTACCCTCAAAGCGGTGCTATAGAGCACTGCACACCAAGACAACTAGACACAAGAACAGGTTTTTTTCAAACGCCATCACTCTGCTAAACAAATAGTTCCCTCAACACTGTCAAACTAGTAACTAAGTCTGCATTATTATTAATCTTCTCACTGTTCCTATCACCCATCTCCTCCCACTTATGACTGTATCAGGGGTGAGTTCTACTTACCTTTTCTATCGGTTCTCTTCCTGCACACGCTTTGCGCATGATCAGCATGCGCATGCTCACTTCGCTCGCGCGTGCGCCAAATGCAAGTGCATGCTCAGTAACTTTTTTCTGGAAAAAATCTTGAAACAAGTGCTCTGCGCATGCGCAGAGTACTTTTTTGAGGGTTTTTTCTGGAAAACCGTAAGTACGGGCACGCGGGTGAGCCCGACTCCCAGTCGCGGAGAACCGGTTCGGTGACGTCACATCACCGCTACTGGATTGTGCGAACCAGGCCGAACTGGGAGCAACCCACCACTGGACTGTATGACTATAACCTTGTTGCTGGTATCCTTACAATTTATATTGACTTAAATATTTCCTAATATGTTTCGATTGCTTATTTGTTCCCTATGGCTTTCATTAAGCGTTGTACTTTATGATTTGTGACGAATGTATCTTTTCTTTTAGGTACACCAAGAGTGTATGCAAGAAGACAAATTTCTTGTGTGTCCAATTACACTTGGCCAATAAAGAATTCTATTCTATAAGATTGTATTAGCAATGTCAAATGCATTGACTTCAGAAGTTTATTAAGGGATCTTTGCAATCTTATAATGTGCTATCACTTGGGGAAAAAACAAAACCCAAGAAAAAAAAAATGAGCTAAGACAGTTGGAGAATGATCAAGAGCCATGATATGGCCAGGAAAAAAAAATGGAAGTGAATGAAAAAGAATTTCAACTGACTCCTTAGAACAGGGGTGTCTAACCTTTGCAACTTTAAGATTTGTGTGCTTCCCCATGCTGGCTGAGTTGACATCCACAAGTCTTAAAGTTGCCAAGGTTGGACAATCCTGCCCTAGAATATAAACAACAGCACCCCATTCTGCAGCACTTTGCTGCAAATCTCATTTGTTTTTGCATTCTAGAAATAATTTTACAATAGAATTGGGTTTGGATAAGAATATCAAGCAGTCAGCAGTTTTGAAAGTCAAACTTCAGATTACATTTTAACAACCTACCCTGATGTATTTTATTAGTTTTATTCAGCTTTGCTTCCTATTATTTATGAATGGTCTTCTTTTATTCAAACCATTACATAAAAAGTAATTGAATAAATTAAACTTGGATTTCACTATACAGCTCACTGTAGAAATACATTTATATTATATGTGTCATATATGCCTTCTTTCATTTTTTAAAAATGAACAAAAAATGAGCACTTACACTTATTACTAAATAACATCAGTATGCTAATTATACTGTTCTTTCCATATCATTCCTTTCATAGCAAGCAAATGTGTTTGTCTTCCCTTCCATCTTCTATATTTGTGGTTTTTTTGAGGTCTTCGAGATGTCTAATCAGATGTTTATTGAGCAAAATGGAATAAAATTGTTTGTTTCATTAATTTTCTGGTTTCCATCCCATTTTTGGGGGGAAAGACCTCCATAATGGCTTAAATAAGCATATCCCTTTAATTTTCCCCTGAAGAGTCCCCTTGTGAAGAAAGGTGAGTTGAAAGAGGAAACTTGATTGATTGTTCCAAAATCATCTGCAACTTTTTCCAACACTAAGGGTGGATTTGAGGCTGGGTTTTGCCTGTGTTAATCCAATACCTACAAACCTCTATATTCTATTTATGCAAATTATATAAATACAATTGATGGTGTTATCTTACAATTTGAATATTTAATTCTGGTTTTGACAGATGCTGTCCAGTGGATTAAATATTTAATAAAACTTGGAATTTTCATTATAAATGAACAGTGAAAACTTATGTCTGTCTACAGAACTTTATCCTTATTCTGCACGTTTATATACATAGATCCAGAGCTGGTAGATTACAAATTTATTTCAACTAATACTTCATGTAATCCAAAACAAATATTTTCAATATCCAAGTTGGGAATCTCCTGTACATTTGGATTTGATTTATACCTATATTTGTCAAATGAACCAAATACTTACATTCATTCTGTTTATTTTGGTATCATAATTTCTATTATAAATTGATTCCAGTATCACCTCAATTCAAAATCACAAAAGTTGCATTGTCTCAACTCAATTTGCTTGTAGCAATTATACATAAACAATTTGCTACTTGTAAATACTCTGAGCCAGAGCATATTACAATATTTGGTACTATTGCAGTTTCACAATGAAAATAAAATATATTCTCTGACCTAGACAACAATATTTTTTAATGCAGACTGAAACAATGCAGCCCGATGCATTGTTTGGAGCCTCAAATAGTGCAGTTTGATGCAGGCTACTATGAAGTCATCTAAACTTCAGAGCCATTTTGTATTTCTGAGAAATGTACTTTTCAACTAAAAGATTATTATTTATAGTGCCTTTAATTAAAAGACCTTGAGGGTTTTTCCTCATATCAGAAGAATATTTAATGAAACAAAAGCTCAATAAAAAATAAATAAATAAAATATTTTGTTCTCTCAGAAAAAAATATGGCTTATAATTTATGTTTAACTATTTCTTAATCATAAAATGAAAGCAATAGAGACCACAAAGGCCAGTTTAATATAGAAAATAACCTCCTCCAGTTGTTTTTAAGTGGCATATTAGCATAGTCAATCCCATACTTTCTGCTGTACATTGTCGCTCCTCCTGTGAACCAACTCAGCTTGATTAACAAACGACTTATTCTTTAAGTCTTATTGTTGCAGGAAAAATAGGAGGAAGAAAGAGTATTATGTATGTTCGCTGCCTTGAGTTACCTTTAAAGTAATAAAGGCAGAACAAAAGGCCAACAAATAAATGAATAAAATAAACCTGAGGGATAAAGGAGCACGTTTGCTGATATGTGAATGATATACATTAACAGATGCATGAAAATCAGACCAGGTCCAGTGATCTGAATTTGAATTCAAACTTTGGAAATGAAAGATTCCATTTGAACAGATTAAAACATTCTTTTTAATAAAATATTCAGCTATAGGTTCTAAAGGGACGTATCCAGAATGGCAGAATGGAATGAAAAAAATAGCAATGGCAAATAAAATACAGAACATTACCTCTACAATGCTTCATCAAGGTGTTCACTGATTGGTTGTTTGATTATCTTTTCCAGAATCTTCCCTGGTATTGAGGTCAGGCTGATAGGTCTGTAGTTTCCTGGATCTAATTTTTTCCCCCTTTTTGAAGATGGGAACTACACCAACTCTTTCCCAGTCCTCTGGCAGTCCCCCGGGGCTGTATCTTTGAAAGATATAGTTCAGTGCAGGGGTGAAATCCAATTTTTTTTACTACCGGTTCTGTGGGCGTGGCTTGGTGGGCGTAGTATGGCTTGGTGGTCATGGCAGGGGAAGGATATTACAAAATCTCCATTCTCTTCCACTCCTGGGGGAAGGATATTGCAAAATCTCCATTCCCACCCCACTCTGGGGCCAGCCAGAGGTGGTATTTGCGAGTTCTACAAACTGCTCAAAATTTCTGCTACCGGTTCTCCAGAACCTGTCAGAACCTGCTGGATTTCACCCCTGCATATAAGATACATTCTTTATCCTAACAATGTGTGATGCCTTTCTTTAGTGTTGCTAAAGATGACAGACAGACAGACAGACAGACAGACAGACAGACAGACGGATGATAAGGAATTTCTTATCCAGAATGACTATTTGGATGGGGAGGGGGGTAGATACAACTACATTTGTGCTACTTGATTCTTGATTTTATAGCCATATAAAAAGTATTTATATCAACCACTTCCATTTCCAGGTCATCCCAAGTATGTTAATGCAAATTTTGCCCATAACCACCTATAACATGGCAAAATTTTGTATGGTGGCATATAAGCTCCAAAATAAGTTGGTTCCTCCAAAATGTTACCAAAAACTGTTTCTGCTTTCTCCTCCTTTTTACTTCTAAGCTCACTTTTGGGGAACAATTAATTGCTATTCATATACTGTATATGCTTTTGGTCATGGGTTATTTATTTAATATAGTAATATTTTTCTGTTTTATGCATTGTCTGGCATATTTTATTCATTTTATGTTTATCTAAGATTTGTTTGCCTATTATATATTCCTTTAGCTTGACTTTTTATGATTTTCATTTTTAGTATCTACTGTGGCAGGTTTGACTATATTCTACCTGTTTTTGTACATTTTCCTGGACTTCATGATCTGATTTTTATATTGTATTGTTCTATGCCAATCTTTGTCTAGAATAAAGTTTAAGTTTGAAGTTTCATAACTAACAAATAGTACCAGAGAATTGTTATAAAGTGGTCAAATAAGAATCAGTTATTAAATTATAAAAAAACAAATATTTAAAGCAATTGACTTGCAGTTGTTACACACAATGGATTTGCTTTTACTGTGCATTTTCTTCAGTCACAATAAAGATAGATTTTATAGTTTCCTGCAGAGACTGAAAGTGTGAAATGAACTCTTAAATGTATTGTGCCGTACAATTCTATTTGTCATCTCCGGGAACAGGATATTAACTTTGCCCCATGAAAGATAACAGAGATCAAAATGTATAGGCTTTACAAATTTGCCTGGGAAAACGACATTTTTATTTTGTACTTTCGAGCCAAGTGAGTGACTGCTGGTGAGTGCCTGCAAAATATTCTGGAAGCAGTTTAGCATTGCCTTTTTCCTAGGGCTAAGAGAGAGAAAGACTAGCTCAAAGTCAGCAGGTTCCATTCATGTCCAAGGTGGAATTAGAACTCACAGTCTAGGCCAGTGCCTTTAACCAGAAACCAAACTGGTTCCTATATACCGGTATATTATCAGAATCACTCAATTTCTTTAGCTATGTTGTGCATTAGGGTCCCTGGTGACAATACAGTTGTACAAAAGGTTATGTCAGGCTTGTGTATTTTGGAGCATTCATAGAAGCATGGAAGAATGAGTGAATGAGCATGCAGACATTGGTGTTTGGATGCACATTAATTTACTATTCTCTGGGAATTGCATCTATTTGTTATGGTTCTACTGCAAGGGGCTTGGGACCTGGTCTCCAAACTTATCCTTGCAGTCATTTATGTGAGAGGATCAGCATGTTTACCCCAAAATTATAAGACAGTTTGGTAAAATAATTGGAATTAAAGCTCCTTGGTTTTCCCATTTCTACTTCAACAGTGTTAGGTAGAATTATGAAATAATGTTCTTAATTTTACAATCTGTAGGCTTTAATTTATGCAGCTGAAAATATTTCAAAAGACATGGGTATAGTCATTTCATTATCAGATGGAACATGTTCTTTTAACAATCTTTCAAAAGCATTGGAGGAAACCTTAGGATTTGAACTTGATACCTCAGCCTCAAATATTTCAGTTCATTCATAGTGACTTACTAAGAATAGAATATAAAAATAATTCATAGATGGTACACTCTCCCTTTAAAATTATATTTATCAAAGACCTCCTAGACTATGTTGGAGCAGTTTGAATTCAATTGATACTATCCGCCATGATTATAAATCATTTAGTTCTTTTAGTTTTTGATTGAAAGTTTGAGGAAATTAGAAAAATTACCCAGATTTGTATAATTAGAATAGTCATTTCCCCTAAAGCTCATTAAATGGTTCAAAATGATTTGTTGTTAATCAGTACCAGATTGCCTGGTTGATGGGGTAGACCAGACAGGAACATGACATGACGTTAATTCTCTTTTATTTTAATGCTACATTAGCAGAATCTTGCAAGTCTGAAGGTTCGTTTCTCTCATTGCCATCATCATTACAATCTAAGAAACTAGGGAGAGTTACAATAAACGAGAATATTTGTAGCTCAAAGGTTTCAAAGAGGGGTCCTTGGTGCTCTCTGAGCTTGGTTGCTATCTTCCAGAAAGATAGATAGATAGGTACATAGATAGATAGATAGATAGATAGATAGATAGATAGATAGATAGACTTACTGACTAGAATAGAATAGAATAGAATAGAATAGAATAGAATAGAATAGAATAGAATAGAATAGAATTCTTTATTGGCCGAAGGAATTTGTCTTTGGTGCATATGCTTTCAGTGTACATAAAAGGAAAAGATATATTCGTTAAGAATCATAAGGTACAATCACTTAATGATAGTTATAGGGTTCAAATAAGCAATCAAATCATACTAGGAAACAATCAATATAAATCGTAAGGATACAGAAACAAGTTACAGTCATACAGTCATAAGTGGGAGGAGATGGGTGATAGGAATGATGAGAAGATTAATAGTAATGCAGACTTAGTGAATAGTCAGACAGTGTTGAGGGAATTATTTGTTTAGCAGAGTGATGGCGTTCGGGAAAAAACTGTTCTTGTATCTAGTTGTCGTGGTGTGCAGTGCTCTATAGCGTCGTTTTGAGGGTAGGAGTTGAAACGGTTTATGTTTTAGAAGGTCGTTGAAGCACCTGGAGATTTATCTGTGTCCTCAGGGTCACCTGAGTAGCGCTCCTGCTTTCTGTAGTTTGCAATTTTTCCTCTGGAAATCCATTCCTACTGCCACACCATTCAAAGGATGTTCATCCCTAATTGTATAGCTAAACGTGTGTAGATTCTCAGTCATCCAGGTCATGGTTGTCCCCAAGGTGGTTTTTCAGGAGGCAATGGCTTTATAATTTAACATTTTATGATATACCAACCAAAGTCCCATTCAGAGGGAGATGGGCAATACAAAAATGTGAAACATAAATAAATATAATAACTGAAAAGCACAAATGTCTTCCCTAGCAGATGTCCGCCTGCAGGACATCTCATTAAGGTTGACATCAATAGAGGGACATCAGCAGGGGGTGGACCATTTTGCTGAATGTTAGTTGTTGGCTCTGATTTCCTTCCGCAGACTCGCATTGCTCAATCATTGCAGGAAGCAGATTGAACAGAAAAATAGAATAACAGAGTAACAAAGTTGATTACATACAATTGAGAGAGTCCAGAGATATTTTACAAGAAAAGTCCTCCATTCCTCTACCCGCAATAAAATACCTTATGCCACCAGACTCCAAATTCTGGGTTTAGACAACTTAGAAC
>JANHFM010006895.1:14361-27624 GCA_032468115.1 Grayia smithii
CTTTCTTTCTTTCTTTCTTTCTTTCTTTCTTTCTTTCTTTCTTTCTTTCCTTCCTTCCTTCCTTCTTTCTTTCTTTCCTTTCCTTCCTTCCTTTCTTCCTTTCCTTCCTTCCTTCCTTCCTTCCTTCCTTCCTTCCTTCTCTGAGTCTTTCTACTGTATAAGTAAAAAAACGTAAAGAAGCAGACCAATACCCTTCCAGGCAGTCAATATCCAGAGATGGCACAACACATTGCTTGTACTTATGGCAATATCAGAGTCTTTCCACACAAAAATATCAGTAAATAAATTTTATAATAAAAAAAATAAGGAACCCATCATATCACTCAGTGTCTACTCAGTTTTGCAAGTTATGTGTATACTGTGAAAGGAAGCTGTGTCAGATAACCACCCTCTTTAAATTATGCAAAAGATATCCAGTTCAAGTAAATTAAACAAATGTTCAGTTTGAATAAGCATTGGTTATGTTATGCCTTACTTTTCCTTAGGGAAAAGTAGGGAGATATGTAAAGAAATCTCCCCACATTTTATCCCTCCAACAAAGAAGCTCAGAGAAATGAGGCAAAGTGTTGAACCAATGAGCTTTCACGGTGGCTATTGGAATTTGTTATTGGTTTGCAGTTCTAATCCAACATGTTGCCAATATCAAATTTCTCTGAATCAAATAACATATCCAAGGCTTTCCTAAACATTTCAGTATTATACCAAATAAATAAGAAACAAGAAGAAAATCAATACTGAACATTGAATGATTTTTAGAAAAGGATTCATGGCTATCAAATACTTCATTAAGGAATCAATAATGAAACCCACTATTTTGCTAATTTTTTTTAAAATACTAAAATTGATTTGTTTGGGGGAAAATAAAATACTCTCTTCTTCCCTTTCTAATTACTGCACAATTGTTTGTTGTTCTTTTGTTGAATTTCTCTTTCTTGGGATGTAGTTCTCAGGATTTATTCTTAAAGATTATGCATGATTTTAAAGTTTCCCACAGTAAAGATTCACTCTTCTCAATTCAATATTGTTATTTTTTTAAAAAAAAACTTCCACAATCCCCACTTCTCCAAAATGTAAATTGATTTGGAAGATGAAAAATAAAAAAGTATATTTAAAAATAACCTAAGAAAAAATTATTTTACAAAGTTAATGGAAGAAAAATACTACTAATTATGAAAGCTAGATTAATTTCCAAATTTTGACCTTTCAAAGAATATCAATCATTTGGACAACACTGAATATTCCAGTATTTCTAGCAGATATAAGTAGAGATTATATTACCTTGCTTAAAATGTTATACCATGATAGCAGTGTTCCAATATCTGAGGAACTGCCAGAAAGAAGTGGAGGTCAACCTATTTTCCAAAGTACCAGAAGGCAAAACAAGAACTAATGGATAGAAACTAATCAAGGAGAGAAGCAATCTAGAACTAAGGAGAAATTTCCCAGTGGTGTGAACAATCAACAGGTGGAATGGCTTGTCTTCAGAAGTTGTGGGTGCCCCATCACCGGAGGCTTTTAGGAAGAATCTGAAATGGAATAGGGCCTCCTGCTTAAGCAGAAGATTGAACTAGATGACCTCCGAGGTCCCTTCCAACTCTGTTATTATATGTTTTTGAAGAGAGGAGGATATCAAACTGCTTAGAGCAAATACTTTAGATTCCAAAACTAAAAAAAAAATTAAAAAGCACTGCAAATCTGTTTCACAAGACCATTAAATAAACATGTACCTTATTAAAGATGGAAGATAAAGTCAATACTGTTTGTCAGGACAAAACTTAGCTATTTCTTTCATCATCACTTGTCATCATCATTTGCCACTGGCCCTACTACTCAGGTAGTCAGGTTAGACCAGCTTCAAAATTCAAAAGTGAAACCCAGATTTCTGGAACTCACCCTCGAATGAAATTGTCTCCTTTCCCCTCTGAGATGCATGTAGGGTGTAGAGCCTTTAGGGAGTTGCTTTGTACATGAATCAGGGACTATCTCAATGTCCACTGTTCAGGAAATCTGATGAAGCAGGTCTCTCCATAATTTAGGCACACTATAAGCACTCTTTGGATGGAGAGCAGAAAAATCAAGGTGGCATCTATGCATATAGGATAGTGGAAATGTGCCTGGAACTCTCAGACATTCTCCCCACTCCCAATGGTTGCTCCTTTTGGTTGAGTGGGAGAGAGGGAACAAGGCAAAAACGTGCCTATCTCCCTCTCTCATAAATTAACAGCCCCTTCTTGTTAGTAGTCCCATTGCACTGTTCTTGAACGTTCAAACTCCACGTTTACAACAGTTGCACATGGATAAATGCATTTTTTAAAATCTGAATTACACATTCCAGAATAGGACTTGAAATAATTAAAGATTGTTCAATAACAGGAGACTTTATTTTATTAAAAAAAAAAGAAAGAATAGGTTCCTCATTATAGCCACAAGGCAGGAATAGTTCTAAATTATTTCAACCAGATTTTTATATTTAACAGTTAATCCATAGCAACCAGAGAGATCAACCTATGCTTCGTGATGCTTTATCACTCCAGTTTTTCAAATGTAGACTTACACTAATTACTACATTTCTATTTTTTTTTCTAAAGAAAACCTTTAAAATAGCTAAATAAATTAAAAATAAAAAGTTCTGCAGAAATTTTCTGGAGCATTTCTCATCTTAGGAAGGTGATCTAACTTATTTATAAAATCAAAACTCTCAAAGAATCCATAATTATGTTTAGACGTCCTCAGTTTTTTTTATCATAGATGGCTCATGTGTAAAATTGAGAGAATAGCAGGGGTGTGAAACTGGCGGCCTGCGAGCTGGATGTGTCACACGCAGGCTATGCCCACCCTGGCTCTGCAAAGGCAAAAAATGTTGTGATACGTCATGATACATGACACAATGGAGTTTGACCCATGGTTTATAAGAATAGGACACTTTGGTGAGTGCCAAAGGTCATCCAGGTATACTGGCCATCAGAGGTACCAGCCTAACACACAATGCAGCTCATTGTAAATTTACATCCTCTCTACCACTTAGTAAGATGATACAAATAGCCATTTCTTTTCAACAAGATGGAGAAAGCAAGCTGAGGATGCCTTTTGGAATGCCAGTTAATCCACTAATAGCAGATACCCAGATTGAATAGTCAAGAAGCAGTTACAGATCGAGATAATAGAAATAAAGATCCTAGAGAGGAAGGTGGGAGGCAAATTAAAAAAAGCATAGCAACCAAAGTATTGAAGCGGGCAAGAAGCGACGGATAAATTATTTCTTTGTCTTTGTTGTTGTTCTGATTTGCGTTTCCTTTTCTCTCTTTTCTTTTTTTTCCTTTTCTTTGTTTCAGGTAGGTGACACAAATAGAAGCCAGGTAGGATAGAAAGAAAAGTTTTTTTTCAGTTTCTGTGCTGTTTCCAAACACCGCCGTATGTATTTACATACCTCCTAGACCCAGTCTCCATGGACGATATGATCCATACTGAATTGGTGTTCTCCACAGCCAGTTTAACTCTCCAATAAACACTCACAAGATGAATCCAATGTGGTTTACTTCCAAAAAGTGCAATACATTAGAAATAGTCAATCTAAAAAGTGTCTATCGAAGTCTAATAAGACACTGAAATGTCAAGTCTGTAAACAAAATGGCTGACTGGCTAAAACCAACTAAGAGTAAAACAAAATAGCTGACAGGAAGTAGACTAGGACTAATCTAACTAGCACCAAACGGGGGGAAACAAAGGAACATACCAAGTCTCAACAACAATAAATTCTAAACTGCTGTGGCAGCACAGTTTCAGTTTGATATGATTAAAAATTAGAATAAGTGATAGAAATAAGAGAAAGGGGAATGTTAGTGTAGATAACTTTTATATAATAAAACAAAGTAACAATAAGAGAAAACATGGAATAACTGAACAATGATAGATTGCAATTTATTATAATTGTGTATCATTATTAGAAATATATAAGTTGATAGAATGTAATAACTACGATCAAATTTTACTATTTTTACTTGTATTAGAATGTATGACACTCAGGTGCCACACTGTTCACACACTGATTTGATATGCTTGTAAAAAAAAATTAAAAAACTTTTTTAAAAAATCCACTAATAGCAGTTCTGTCTTGAGTCAAGTTATCAGGAAGGAAGGTAACTTAACGTCAACAACATATGAAGCCATTGCCCAGATGCTTCATCCATAAAGATACATTTGGGGAAATTGATTGGGTTCTCTTTTTTTCTGAAGTCCTCCCAGCCTGATCCAGTTCATTTTCCAAATCAACTTCTTCCCTGGCACCAAATTTGCTCTTATTCTGTTTTTTGGAAAGTTATCCTGCTCTTGGGCAGAGAGACTCCTGACTGTGCTCTTTTACATAATTCCTTTCCAACATTCCATTGGGGTGAAAACAATAAGAAAATATTCTGAAACAGACTTATTGCAGAAGATTTTAAGAATGTACATTATCCATGTACATAATATATAAAGCCATTGTGACAAGACAAAGGCTTCTACTCTCTATAGAATTCTCTGTTTTGCTGAAGTTCAACAGAGAATGTAGTTGCTTGGATTAAACAAAGAATAAGGTGTAGCAACTGGGTTGAAATAACCTGTTTTGGGGAAAATAATAATTTATATTAGAAAATACCTAAAAATTCATCAGATGCAACCCAGTGAAGTTTGTGTATTTAATGCCTGTAGATTGTGAATGAATATATCCATTAGGAATGGATAGAATGGAATGTTGGATTGGAATATCCTGAAAAAAGGCAAACATTGAATTAATAAGAACCAAAGACGTCATCCTCCAAAGAGGATGACTTGAATTCTGCAAATACTTTGTTGCATTCTTTCATTTTGCTTATATCCAGCAAATATAGTTGTTATATTTCACAGCTAAAACTATCAAAATATTTATAGATAAGGAGGATCCATTTTATAAAAGAACATGCTTCATATGAAATACTCGACTATCCCTTTCTCCAAGAAGTTTTTCACATATTCAATTATACACAAAAACATACATATACTTAACGAACTACTTCATGTTCAGATAAGGAATATTAAGAGCAATGAATAGGAGCAACAGTAACAAAGATAATTAGAGGCATGAAATAGGAAAAAGAAAAATAATCACATGAAATTTATGCCAATATTCACCATATTTCACCATTCTGTCTCTTCATGCTATTTTAGTTTATATACCATGTATACTACAATTTCTCCTCTGAACATCTCACTTCACAAATTTTGTTTTTCCCTTCCTTTTGAATTCATTCTCATTCATTGTACATGATCAAAGCACTTCAATATAACTACTTTGTTGTGATTGTTTACTTTTGTACACATCCCACAATCATTCAGCATCTGTCTATTAATTCCAAACCTGTGCCTCCTTGATTTGTCATAGATATATAAAACATCCCATTCAGTTTGCTGTTATATTTTTCCTGATGTACTCTACTTCTATTCAACAAAAAAGCATATTTTGCAATGCTCTCTAGATGGGCTGCCCTTGATGTGCACACAGAGGCTTCAGCTAGTCCAAAATGCAGCCGCGCGGGTAGTTATGGCAGTACCACGATACTCCCATGTAACACCACTCCTGTGCGAGCTGAACTGGCTTCCGGTCGCTCTCCATGTGCGCCTCAAGGTTCTGGTTTTGACCTATAAAGCCTTACATGGCTTAGGCCCAGGATACTTGCAGGACCACCTACTGCCACGAACATCCTCCCAGTGCCCGGTCCGCTCCCATAGGGTTGGCCTTCTCAGAATACCCTCGGCCAGAAAGTGTCAGCTGGCAGGGCCCAGGGGGAGAGCCTTCTCTGTGGGAGTGCCAGCCCTGTGGAATGATCTACCCACAGAACTTTGGACCACCCCAGACCTTCGCTCCTTCCGCCGTGACCTGAAGACATGGCTTTTTCACCAAGCAGGCTATGGCTGACCATTTTTAATTCAATTTTTAATTAGTTTTAAATTTTAAATTATGGATTTTAACTTGGATTGTCCCTTTTAATGTGATGTCTTGCTGTTTGTTCATGGCTGTTTATGTTTTTTATATTTTATTGTTGTATGTTATTGTAAGCCGCCCTGAGTCCTTTGGGAGAAGGGCGGCATAGAAATAAAATAAAATTAAAATAAATAAAATAAATATTTTTGCTTCTTTCAAAATTCATTCCTTTTAACAAAACACATAGTGTCCATCAACAGTAAAACTTCATTTTAATGGATGTTTGGGGGCAGTGAGTACCCATTATGATAGAATGGCTGGTAAATATGGAAACACATTATTAAGGAGGCTGTCACTTATGTTATCATATCATTATGGAATCTTTCTAGAGTCATTTTAAATTTAAGACAAAATGAATTGACAAATTTAACTAACTCATCCAGATTACTTGAGAATGTCCTTTATTTTCAAGGGGATGATTGAGTATAGAACTGATAAATTACATCTAAAGATTCCCAAATTGGGGTCAGCTAAAACAGTAAGTTTCCTGACAATATTTGCAAATCTCAAAATTTTCCATCTATCTTTAATAAACCTTTTAACAAGATTCATCTAATTGTTTTGATTTTCACCATTTGTGTACAATTGTCAATTCTATCTTACATCATTCACAATACCTTGATCTTTCATACTTTGTAATGCATCTTATATCAGTAGCTGAAAATCATTTGGATTCTCAACCAACAACATGGTATTACCTGCATAGAAAAGAACATAAATATTAATGACACCAACCTGCTCCCTTATGGGTTTCCCAGGCACAAAACTTTCATTCATTCATTTCATTTAACTCATGCTCTACTATTTATTTCATTTACAATATAAGTTACAGTTTTCCATATGCCGCAATCACCAGATGGGCCCATAGATACTAATTTCTGTTGCATGACACTTTTTAATAAGACAGAGAAAGATATAGACTATATTTCCAACTTAATTATATTTGTACTTCCTGCAGCATGCCCTATTCAATATGGGTACCTTTTAACCAAATATGCATCAAGTGCAAACAAAACTCAGTTTCACCAAGTATGCCCTCATTATTCTACAAAAGCTAGAATATCTAATCTAGACACTATTTTGCAAGTCAACATGCTGTTAACTGATCTCACCAAGTAGGATGCGTATGAAGTATAATAACACACACATTATACTAAAGCATCCATATAAATTGACTTCTCAACCATCCACTGAATTAGACACAGCAGAATTCCACATACATTTTTTTTTTAATAACAAAACAATTTTCAGATATTTTTCATTAGGAATCTATAAAAGTAAATGTTTTTTTCCCAGAAGGCAATGGTGAATCAGATTTTCAGTATCACAATTTTTATGCCTTTTTTGTCTCCTGAGATCAACCAGGAAAATAAGAATCAAAAGCAGCTAATATAGAAATCAGAATTCATCTCTTTTTTTTAGCTCACACAAGTGCCCTAAGCCACCTTGGTAGTTCTTTTAGGAAAGTAAAAGCTAATCAAAAATGCCATAAAACACAACATCAAAAATTACTTAACAGAAAAGTTTTCCTATGCAGGTGTAATAATTTTGGAGAATCAGTTATTCTCTCCCTAGTAGAATTAAACAAATATAATCCAGCTTTTTGGCAGATATTTTCCATCAATCAATCAAACCAGATTGGCCTAACTGAAGTATTTACTCATGCCATGACAGACAGCAAGGATAAACTCATCAGCATTTTCAAAGCGTTCATAGCAACATCCATATCACCTTTTAAAAGCCAGATGCAAATCATTGTAGCAAATAGCCTTCCCTACTTAAAAAAAAAATTAGCTTGGAATTTCAAATCTTAAAAATAACTGAGGATTCCTCCTAAAACAACATAGTTTTTAGGGTGCAGGACTTTCACATAAAACCTTCGGCTCCTAAAGTATGAAGAAGCCAAGAGAATACTGATGAAATTATTCTGGACATGGACATACAACTCTTCCAGTCACACCTCTCCATCAACATTTTCCTAAGCAGTCAATCATACTGCAAGAAACTCAAAACTTCATCCCAGTTTCCAAACTGTGCAAAACCTCTACAGTACCTTACTTTAATACTTTGGTCCTCGACTTATGACCAAAATTGAGCCTGGAATATGGATCATAAATTGTTGCAGTCATTTTGTGCAGGACAAAATCAATATGGCAGGTAGTCCTTTTGGCAGCCAAAAGTCCATGTCAAAAGCCAAGCAAGAATTTAGCATGGGGTATTTATAACCAGGCAAATGCCCCATCCTATAAGTGCTCCATGCCAAAATCCCACCTAGCTTTTGACAGACTTTTTCAGCCAGCATCCTTGACAGCGGAAGAGCTGCTTCATGGAATGACAACAATCCAACAATTTTATTAGAACAAAATAGTTAAAATCAGAAACACTGGGATTGAATATGAGTTCAACCTAATAGCAAAATAAGACAAAATATTATTCCACTAATCTGATCACTCTTAAGACTAAAATAACTACTGATGTTAATACTGATATTATAACTTTGAAATTCATATTAAATCTATTTTCTTGGTTATAAAGTAGTGATTAGATCTAAAGTATGTGAGATGAGAAGGAAGGCTGTAATCTAAAATTTCCATATTTATTAAGCAAGAGGAACAATCACCACTTGTCTGATTTCACTGTTAGGAGTTGTCTGTAAATTGCATTGGTAAAGCTTGAACATTTGAACTTGAACATTTTATCAAATAAGGGAAACTAAAACAGATTCCGATGTCCCTATAAAACCAGCAATACAATACAATATGGACAGTAGATTCTATATCAGTTGTATCAATTGAACATAATTGAAGCTCAAAGTAAAATATTAAATCAAAGTAATGTAAAGGTTCTCAGCAGTTTGGAAATTTTGATGAAGTTTTAAGTATCTTGCAGGTCTTTTTTTTTTTTTGCCAAAAGGTTTTTTTTTATTTTTATAGACAAACAAATATAAAATACATAATCAATTCATCAGTGTATCATCTGAGTACATCTTTTGTGTCTTCTCCCTACTTCTCCATAATTCATATCTTAATATTTATCATTTCATTTATTATAACGTTTCTCCCACCTTTCTTTACAATATTGCTCTATATAAATCTCTTCTCCAACCAATAATAAAATTACCCCCATCTCTGATAATATTCCGATTCTTCTCTTTCTTTAAGTGTCAAAGTCAATCTATTCATTTCTGCACAGTCCAATATTTTAATTATTGCTTCCTCCATAGAAATTTTCTCTGCTTTCCATCTTTGCACAAATACTATCCTCGCTGCAGTTACCACATGTACAATCAAATATACATTTTCCTTACTAAATTTCTCTGGTAAGATACCCAGTAGGAACAGTTCTGGTCTTGCAGGTCTGATGAGAGGAGAAAGTCTGCTTAGGAAAATGTTGATGAGTAGGCAGACTAAGAAAGTTGACTGTCCATGTCCATAACACTTTGCATCAGTATTCTCTTGGCTTCTTCATACTTAAGAAACAGAAGGGTTTCCCAAGAGGAACTGTAACAAAGCAATTTTTCTCTAAGACATCTCTTCTACCAAGTATTATGATCATCTATTATATCTTTTAAAAAGCCCAGGTGGCACAATGTTTAACAGTATTGTAGGCAAACACTTCCCACAATCTGGAGTTTGATCCTGATGGGCTCAAGGTTAATTCAGCCTTCCATCAGTCGGTAAACAAGGACCCAGATTGTTGGTGGCAATATGCTGACTCTGTAAACCACAGAATGCTCCAGTGCTGTAAAGCACTATGGAATGGTATATAAGTCTATGTGCTATTGGTATTACTCTCAGAGGAAGCAATCCTGTGGGCAGGAAATTCAATATTAGCAGCCAATATCCAAAGAAAAGTAACCAGATTTTAATCCTAATTTTACTCTGTCATCCCACAACATTATAGACACTGTTTGGTACTTGATGCATACTTCTCAAAAGTTTAAATTACACAGTTTCTACCTTGGAATAGTTGCTGAGATAGGCACCATACTGAAGTTCAGAATATGTTTAAATGGTAAATAGCTTTAAAGCTTCAAGAATAAATAAATCACCTCTAGATTGGTAAAAGATACCAATACCAAAGCTGATTTCTGGGCATTCTAAGTCTATAATTTGAATATGTGATTCTCCTGGGCCCGAAAAAATAATTCCAAGGTATTTAAACATCTTGAGTTGCTCCATTTTGTGGTCATTTAATTGCCATGTACGGATTCTTTGGTCCTTAGCAAAGACTATTATTACTGACCTTTTGTAGTTATTATATCTGAATCCTTTCAGTAGACAGCAAGAGATCTTACAGCATGTTTTAAGCCAATTGGTGCCTGCAGCAGGAAAAGTGCATCCTCAGCATACAAAAGTATTAGGATGGCCTCTGAGCTAATTTCAGAGTAAAGATATTGAGATTGTTTTCGAGGGGCAACCAAAGAGTTATATAGAAGTGAAACAATGATGGGGTTAGACCCAGCCTAAATCCCCGAATAGAAGGAAGTGCTTTTAGCAAGATAGTATTTTTAGGATAAATCTAAGTTTTAGGCAGATTTCATGTAGCTTATATAAGCAACAGTAGTAAACAGCTGCCTACTGCAGATGTAATGAGATTATCCCACAATTAAAACTCTGGATATTGAATCAAAAGCAAGACCAAAAGTCAAGGAAGATGGGAGGGAGGGTCTTGCTTTGCTCTCAAATGTTACAGATCAAAAGCTTGGTCCAAATGAAAGAACTCAGCATATACACAGCACCTCCCCAAAAGTCTCTAAAGCAAACACATCTGCTGGCTACACTGCAGCTGCAGAAGGCAGTTATATGATCACAGGAAAGGAGGAATTGCAAGCAGTTGTTTAGGAGTGCTCCTTCATACTCTGAATCTCCTTTTTCCTTTGAATCCAAAACACTGCCCAATATTAATCTATAGGGCTCATGTTGTTCTGCCTTCTAAGAAACAACAATAATTATCTATGACACTTCTGACAGTTTGAAGAAGCACAAATAAGGCTTAAATTTTTAGAAACAAGTTGAAGATAAAAATGAGAAACTATGACTGTGAAAGACAGTCAAGGGGCCTTTCTGCATATGCAGTGCTTTAGTACAGAAGAACCTTTATAGAACCCAAGGAAGAATTCCTCATACATTTAGTCCTGAACTTACGACCACAACTGAGCCCAAAATTTATGTTGTTAAGTGAGAAATTTGTTTTTACAGCTTTTCTCCGCCACCCTTGTTATGTGCAGTTTTTAAATTAGCAACATAGTTGTTAAGTGAATCTGGTTTCCCCTTTGACTTTGCTTGTCAGAAGGTTGACAAAGGGGATCACATCACTCGGATACTGCAAATATCATAAATGTGAGTTAGTTGTCAAGCATCCCAAGGTAAATCACATGACCATGGGGATACCGCGACAGTTATAAGTGTGAAAAATGGTCATGTCATTTTTTTCAGTGCCATTGGAACTTTGAACGGTCACTAAATAAACTGTTGTAAGTTGAGGAGTACCTGTATTGTCTTGTCTTGTATTCTTGTATAAAATGGGTTCCTCCCTCAGTGTTGGTGTGATAGCCACCTTGCCATGCACATCATTCACAAAGGAATGGGCATCATTGGCCAAATGGATTCTCCAGTTCCTTTCTTTCTCCAATCATCCAGAAAGATTGAAAGTTTGGAGGCATAGGCAAGAGAAGAGTAGAAATTACAAGCACATCATTAAATGCAGAGTCAGGAAACACCCCATACTCTTTTAATGTTTTCAGCCCTGCTGAACATTTTATCTTCCCTATTACCACCTCATGCAGGCAGTCTAATTCAGGGACAGGGCTATGTGGCAAAAATGCTGTCAGGACATGAAATATTTCAAACTGCATCTTAAAAGGAGAGAAGTTAATTGTAACACCTGGCGTTCAATTTTGCACCAATTCCATATGACCAGGCGAAGTTGGTTAGTCTTTTCCATTTAACTACCACAGATGGGTTTTATTGTGCTCTCTAGCTGTACATCCATTTGTCTTCTGCTTTTCGCTGGTACATTTTCCAGTAATATGATTTAGAAAGATGGATTTGTTTTGTTTGCAACATGTTCTGTCCTTACCAAGATAAAAGGTTCCAAAGAAAATTATTACTTGTTGTGATCAATCTCTTAAAATACTGGAACATTTCCAGGATACATTTTATCTTAGATCTGTCAGTAACATCATATAACTGTGTTGTTTTTGGTTTCAGCGCATTAAGAACCATTGTAAACCATTGTGCTAAAAACTGAATAAATTCCACTTGGGTTTGCTCTCCAAAATCTAGCAGGAAATTGAAAAACACAAACGGACAGATGTTTTTAAAGGTGAGCATTCTCTGTAGTTTGCCGTCTGCTAGCAAACTTCTTTATCAGTCAGCAGTAGAAATGCTCCCCACTTGTCTGCCATTTGACCAGCTGGGTGCTTGATCTAAGTCAAAGACTAACTAACTTTAATGTGCAGATTTCTTCAGTGACTCTGCAGGCATTTCCCACAGGCATGTTTTCACACAGAGAGACTTTTATTGTATTGCTACCCTTCATTATTCACAGCATATGCAGTCATGTAGAGAATAAAGATGGTGGAGCTCATTCTTCATTGGCAACATGCTGCTCTGCCATCACTGTTGGCTGCCTGTTTAGAGTTTGCGCATCCCCAAGAAGTGGTGTTTAATGTTCTCTTCTTCCTGTCTCTCCATCCATCATCTCTATTGTAATTATTGTTTATTTTTTATCAATTTTGCTTGAGGATTTCCCCCAAGCAACTTGGATCAATGTATGAACCTGTTGGATTCACAATTGATTTTTTTCCCCCATGTCTCTGATATAGGCTTGCAATGGAAACTTAAGAAAGCTACTTTACATCTTTGTTGGAATTGTTGGGTGCTTTGGTTTCTCCAGGCATTTTCTATTATGCAAAAGCTTTGAAAAGATAATTAATATGAATACAGCAATACCCTGTTTTTATTCTCTGCAAGAATATAAATATCAGGAGAACAGGCAGGGATGGAGAGCATGGTTTTTTTAAAAAAGGATAGAAATGGGACAAATGACTTTGGATGGCCTTGAAGGGAAGGAGGAAGAGCCACTATCAAGGCAAACATCAAATGTGCCTGGAAAAACAACACAATCCAGGTGGCCAGGAAGGCCCAACAGAGACTCCATTTCCTTAGGGTCTTGCATAAAAACAGAGTGGAACAACAACTGATGACCTCCTTTTACCGGTCCACAATAGAAAGCGTCCTCACTTATTGCATCACGGTATGGCA
>JANHFM010006895.1:51929-62437 GCA_032468115.1 Grayia smithii
GGCTTGTGCTTAATTGTAAGCCGCCCTGAGTCTCCAGAGAAGGGCGGGATATAAATGGGATTTAAAAAAAAAAAAAGTCTGAAATCTACTCATTCCTCCCTCTAAACCAGTGTTTCTCAACCTTGGCAACTTGAAGAGGTGTAGACTTCAACTCCTAGAATTCTCCAGCCAGCATGGCTGGCTGGGGAATTCTGGGAGTTGAAGTCCACACCTAAGGTTGAGAAACACTGCTCTAAACTTTTCTAATTGTACTTGCAAGGCTGTAGTTGTACTTGTAGGTCTTCACCTAACCACCAATCAGATTTGGTTAACAATGGCAGTGGTGAGTGTCAGGATTACTATAAGTCATGTGACATCACACTTTATGACCCCTTCACTTAGTGATGGAAATTCAGGTCCCTTATTATAACTTGAAAAAGCCATAAGATGTGTTATTGTGTGGTTCTGCTTGCACCATGAAATAGCCTCAGATTTGATCAGTTTCCATATTGGCTTTCCACAACTTTCTAAAAAACATAAAAATTCCACAGAGTATCATCATCGATTCTATTGGTTCTGTAATTTTTTATATTTTAACGTACTCTTTAAAGGTGATTGCTTAGCTTTAATTTGTTTTATCTGTGTATTATGACTCTTATATTACGCTACTTGAATTGTCATTTTTATTTACTGTATTGTGGATATTGTATTGCGTTGTGCTGTAAAAGGATTGATTTCTTTGATTGTGGTGGGCATCCATCAAAATCAAAAATAAACACAGAGGTCAGAATGGATTTTTGCAGCCCATCTCTGGTAGTTCTCATACTCAGTGTGAAGGGAAGCTCAAAATTTACTATTGCTGAACCTTATGAACAGGCATTTCTGCAAAGCAGACTGAATCTTTATAAGGTAAAGTCAAGATAGGTCAATTTGTGAGGTTTCCTTTATTCCTGCCTCTTTCCCTTTATTTTTCTTGTAACTGCAGGGTGTTTTTGTTTGCAAAATAACTTACTTCAACTTCTTACTTCAACTTCCTAGATGCTCTTTGCTCTATTTGGATGGACTTTTCTCCTTGACAGGTGTCAACTGCTACAATACCAAGAAAGCCAGGAAGTCAACAATTTCCACTCTCTATTCTGATAGTAAGTGGCTGTCCTAGTAAATAACTGCAATGAAGAAAAACAGCGACGAAGGAAATTGCCAATTGAGTGTAAGCCTTTGTGTGAATGTAAGACTAGGTTGAAATTGACAAATTGCAACAATAACCTAAAAAGGTAATAGGCATGGAAGAAGAGAGGATAAAAGGAAGAATCAAATGTATGCCTTCAGAAAATTGATAATAAGGTACCCAATTGTTAAAGAGACAGCGCACATGTAAAAGAACCTTCAGCAGAAGATGAAGAAGAGAGATTGGGCAAGGGGAAGACTTTAATCCCATCAGCAGCTGCCAAATTTGCAGATCAATAAAGCAAGGATTTAGGAAATAAAAAGGGATCTTTGAAGTATGTCAGCATATTGAGTCATTCTGGGTCCTGATCTGGTGGCTTATGTTGTTCTAACTAGTGTTTGGCTAGTTCAGTACAATTTGGGTAGGGCTGTGCATGGCAGCAACAATATATTAAATTCAGTACAACCTTGCTGTGGCTTTACATTTGGGCTGTCTTCATATATTGTATTAGAACCTTGAGAGCTTCAGCATTTAGCTGAAAGTGATTTCAAAATATTTCCAATTTCTTTTCTTGCTATCCACTATGTTTTGAATCTGTTAGAATCACTCAGGTACAGAATCCATATGCCTCAACTACTTCTGTGAATGGAGTGATAAACCATTAACCAAATGAATGCTACAAGTCTGAGAAGAACTTGTTCTCTTGTTTAACTTGAAGAAATGTGAGTGTCAGAGAATTCGGTGAGGGAAAGCTTTGGAGATTTAGTAGCAGCATCCAACTCCCACAAATATAAATATATTAATTATTCATTGCTATTGCTCCTTGCCCTCTAGCTCCCAAAAAGCAATCCATGCCTTTCAACTATCTAATATTAATAATGGGTTAGATGAGGGAGAAGAAGCTAAAAATAAATCCAGACCTGACAAAAGAGTTTTTGACAAGGAGAAAACTAACTTGGGGATTGAGGTAAAGTCTGTTTTGGGTGAAGTTGCCATGTCTTTGAAAATGGATCTACAGCCTCAGAGTATTCTTTGATCCTTAGCTGTCATTTGGTCCATAATCTGTCAGCCTTCTCCTTCAGCAAGGAATGTGGTACTCAGTTCATGTTAACTGAGTCATTTTAATATGCAAATATAGATCAAAGCAGTTCTTCAATATTGCAGACCTTTCTGCTCTGATTATATAAAAGCAATGGATAAGAGGTATATAGTCTTTCTTTGTCAGGTGACTTTGCTTCAAAAAGTCCTCTGACTTTTTGTATGCCAAATAATAATTTGCCTACTGCTTTCTTTTGAATAAGAAAAGATCTTAGAAGGAGATTGCAATTTTGAGAACTGGCTTTATTTTTATTATCATTCATCCTATTTGCTTAATGATTAAAGTCAACTCTATGCCAAGTAAAATCAATGAGATACTGTTAATTCTGATTATCAACCTGACACAATGATTTGTGCTTGTGAAGAACTTTCTCTAAATGGCTGAAAAGAAACACTTTAGCAAAGGACATAGTTACTTGTACTTTGTGTTGTTCCCATTTTTGCTTTTTACTATACTTCTGTCAAACTATAATACCACTGTGAAGAGTATCTTTCATTCATGTCAGAAGTAAACATTAAGCATACTTCCAAAGTCATTTCCAGCTATTTGAAAAGATATTAAAAATGGAATGCTTGCTGTTTTAATCCACGGAACAGTATATTATGGTTTAGAATATAACCTTTTAAAAGGATAATGTATCATTCTCAGAAATCATTTAAGAACCCATGCATTAGATTTTAGTTGTTGTATGCTACATGCAGCTTGCTGGAGTTGTCATTTTCACAGCAGGATGACATGAATTATACCAGTTTCTTTCTGATCACATTTATACTTTCCACTATTTGAAATAAAAGGCTTCCCAACATTACCAATCCTATTTTATTATTTAAATTAATGTTATTCGTAAGATAAAATTAGCCTGTTCTAGTTATTCAAAGCTTACGGGAGTATCAGGCACTTACATCGAACAGATGTTATATAGTCACTAATAATTCTATTTTAGAACTATAAAAGCACAGATTTATTGAACATGAAAGTCTGAAACTATAAAGAGCAAAACAAAGAAAAAACCTGTAATGATATGGTTGTGTGAGATGTGTCCTTTGCATGTTAGGAAGCAAGTCTGTGTGTTTCTTTGCATATAGAGTTCAATTATCCTATAATCCAGTAGCATATAAAAACAGGTATTTTGGGAATGCAGCATCGAGTTCTCTTTCCCTTCCCAGAGTCCACTTGATCATCAGTATTTCCCAAATGCATTTTTGACATTTCTAGCAAAGATGGCTGTCTTTTCCTTGATTCCGGGTTAGTTTCTAAAATATGCAACTGATACAGTGGCCAGATCTCATCCATAATTCTCTCACACATGAGTAATCCATTTCAGAAGTATCTCTTATACATTGATGCAGTGTGAAAAGTAATACTTCTGTAGAGAACCTGGATAGATCAAGGATAATCCTTTGGGGATGATCTTTCAGAATATTGTTCATTCTAGTCTAACATAGCTTCTAATTAGTTCCAACAAATCTCACAAGATCTGATTACAACTGTATATATCTTCCTGTGGATACAGAAATGGTTTGCTCAAATATTCTCAGCTATGAACATGCAGGCTGAAGTTCTTAGCTTCAATTTCTTTCCTTTTGCAGACTTCGTCTTTTATATTGGAATATATTGTAATGGCATATTGGTGGTGTTACCTTGTTCTGTCTATGGCAGCACCACCCAAAAAATAACCTGTAAAACTTTAGCATTGATGCATTGCATACTAGATATGTATGAATGAATATCTTCAGTTAAGTGCCAAATGTTCTCTGTGTTTAAGGAAGTCAGCTACCTTCAGAAATGGCAGAGAACTCACACTTCATGCCAAAGTGGAAATAAAACTCAAAAGCTTTTGTATAAGGAATGGAGGAAGAACACCATCTTTGCCTCAGGCAATGAAATATGTTGTACCTGCCAGGTCTGATAAAATAGCTTTTCTTCAGCCAGGAAGTCACTGCAGTCAATTATGTATAAATTAAACATGGGATGTGCCACTCAAGAGTATGTGAATCTACCTTATTTCTAAATTGGACATTACATTCAAGCAAATGATATATAAATTCTGAAGTTACCTAAAATTGGCCTTGGAATTATATGTATCATTTGAAGTTATATTGCAAAACTGGTGGCTATTTTAAAACTTTGCCCCCAGAATTTTGAAATAGAACTTCAAATGATACATATAACATTACAGGTTAGGATATTGTATTAGGATCTGAGAAATGCATATTCAAGTCTACTTTCAGCCATCCAAGTTCAATGGATGATTTTGGAACACAATCCTCTCTCAACCCACCCCAGGATTGTAATGCAGGTAGTCCTTACAACGGCAATTGAGCCCCAAATTCCTGTTATTAAACGAGATACTAGTTAAGTGGGTTTTGCTCTGTTTTACAACCTTTCTTGCCATAGTTGCTAAGTGAATCATTGCAGCTGTTAAATTAGTAACATGGTTGTTAAGTGAACCTGGCTTCCCCATAGTCTTTGCTTGTTAGAAGGTCATGAAAGGGGATGTACATGACCCCAGGACACTGCAACCATCATAAATAAGAGTCAGTTGCCAAGTGTATGACCATGGGGAAGCTGCAACGGTTGTAGGTCTGAAAAAAAAATCATAAGCAGAGGTGAAATTCAGCCGGTTCCTACCAAATCACGCAACACGGTAGGGCTGACTGCACAAAGCCCCGCCCACCCACACAGACATCATGACTTTTTTGCGATGATTTTCAGCATCTGCGCATGCACGGATGACAGCGCGTACACATTTGCAAACTGGTAGGGAAGGTAAATGAATTTCACCCCTGGTCATAAGTCAAATTAACTTTGAATGGTCACTAAATGAACTGTTGTAAGTTGAGGACTACCTGCAGTGAGAAGAATTAGGCAAGGAATATTATATTATGAATCCCACCTTGTACCCCTGGAGGAATGACAGGATTCAAATTTAATTAATAAATTATAAGCAAAGCAGGGAGGAATAGAAGTGTAAAGCTAAATGATAGGTGACTGTAAGACACTGGAAAAAAATTAATTGAAACTGTAATTTTAAGTCTTGGACTTACTGTCTAGCAATTTGTGCTGACATACACAGTAATACCAAACTTCTCAGTAGGGATTCAAGTTTCCATCTCCAACTGTTCATCCGTTAAGTTGTATTACAGAGGACACTATAAACTGATCAATTAGCATATCTCTTACTAATTAAGGAGTCACCCAGGGACAATGACACTAATGACAAAAACTTCAAGTTGATGAATATACTCCGTTCACAGCAACTCAATGTCAAGGGATCACAGCGGAGCAGGTAGATGTAGAAAAAGAAAGCTGATGAGCAAAGAGAAAACCAAATTATCGCATGTGCAACTGCATAAAGATCGTTGTCTTTTAAGAATCTTTTTTTAAAAAAAGAAAGAAAGAAATAAAATAAAATAAAATGTATGTCTTGTGGAATATATGTAAATTGTTCCCAAAGGAGTCATTTTACATCTTTTGTCCTTTCCATAGCAACTGAGCAGGCACCACACAATCAAAGGCTGGTATGCTCTGATTACAGTCCCCACTGCCATGTTTTGGACCATCAATGAGAAGCCCAGAAATGCTGCTTTGCTAGCATGATTTTTTGGGGTTTTTTTTGGTCTTACTGCTATGGGAAACACAAGCTGATCTGGTTGCATGCAGGGAAGAAAGAGCCTTTCTGGCTTTTCTCTGACATGTAACTACTCTCTAGAGTTCAATAACCCAGCCCATCAGCAAAGCTGATCTGTTGCAAAGGCGAAAAGAAAGCATTTCAGGCGTCTCTGTGGCTTTGCTAATTGTTGCAATGATCAAACTTCCTCCACGGGGAAGATGGCAAATGCATTTTTTTTTAAATATGGAAAAAAAAAGAGATGTGCTGGATGAGCACTGGATAAGCATTGGTGGTGCTGGAAATTACTTGCTGGGAAGGGAAAAAAGAGGGACTGCTCTGTTGTTTGGTGTTCACTCACAGCTGTCTGGGAAACCAACAAATACACTAAAACCTGTGATTGATAATAGAGGAAGAAAACAATGGTTGACTTGCAATCTATGCAGTATACTATTGGCTGACTCAGGCTGGCCAGGGATTAGATGGTATTTCAATCTCAAATTCCAGAGTTCTATGTATATGGATCCAATGCACTATGGTGTTGTGGCCCATCGCCAGCTAGTGGAGCTAGCAGCAGAGTCGGACAGTGAGGAAGTTGGGGAGGAACATGGTCCTGGGGGCTGGGGAAAGCTCAGACGAGGGCTCTGCATCAGAAGCAGAGAGGGAGCTAGACATTAGTGAGGCAGAGGAACAGCTGGAGCCCGTTCCCAGTTTGTGCATGTGCAGAGCTGCCAGAAGAGAAGAACAACTAAGAAAGCAGGGTCTACTTGGGAGTAAAGCCACACCTTGGAGATGACTGGCCCCTCCAATAGGAAACAAAAGAGGAGCGAACGAGGAGGGGGCTTTTGCAGGAAACAATTTGTTCATTCGTCATTTCAAGAGTGGAAAGTTCTATTTGTGACTCTAAGAGGCTCTGTGCCACGTTTTGCCTTACACTGCATTTGGAAAAAAGTTACATGGCAGCTTGCCAAGCAAAATAAGATGTGTTGATAAATATTCCTTTGAAAAACTGTTTGGGCAAGCCTTGCTGACTGTGAATGAAAGTAATTCACAGTTGTGTAAATAAAAGAGGTTTTGCCGGGACCAAGACTCTGCTTCCTGCTTTTTAAGGGAGCCTAGGTAAAAACATACGATGTGCCAGAAGTCATCATATATGAATTCTGTATTAATTTTTATTTGGTCAAATTAATTGAGAAAGAAAAATAAAAACGCATACAATAGCACTGAAAAGTCCACAGAACTTCAACACTGATTATAATCATAGCATCCAAAATAGCAAGCAAAATGGGGGAGAAGACATTATGCTATAAACAGAAGGGCTCTCAAAAACTTTGTCTACATAGGTCAAAATCTTTTCTGGTATTTGACTCCTGTTAGTATCAGTGGGACACAGGGATGTTTCATCTTTAAGTAGCAAGAGGAGAGCCTTCACTGTCAAATTAATAAGGAAGCATAATTCAGAAAATTATCAGTGGATCTATTTTGTTTTTCTTGGATTTTTGAAATTCCATCCTTTGGACAGAGATTTACACCCATCAATAAATCAGTCTATAATCTAAAGCCAGATATCAATTTCTTCTATAAGGTATTTGACAGACCACATAATCTATCTTGTGGTTTTACATTGCTGAAATTGAACCAAGACTTGCTATTATTACAGCTGTCCTTTTAAAACTCTCAGACTGTCTTTTTAAAGGTTGATCAGCTGACGAACCAATATTTAAATATATTCAGCACCTTTTGAAACAAGCTTGTTCTTCCAACAAAGCAAACTTATTTATAAAAAGAAAGCATGTAATGTAAACATACTTTCCTACATACAAACACATATTAATTTCTGAGGTTTAGTCTTTAAAAAAAAGCACAGAAAGAAATAAATCAAATCCTGCACATGAATTTATATGTTTCGTATTTCTTGTCCATGTTTTCATACAACAGTGAAATATTTAAACCTGCTGAGTATTGATTTAACAAATCTTAGTCATCTTGTGTGATCATAGTGTAAATTGGCTGTAAATAAGATGTTTCTATTTTCTATTACTGAAAACTTCTATCACTGAAAATAAGGAAATGAAGCAGGAAGAAGAGATGCACATACCAGTATGTACAAAGTTAGAATATTCTTAGTAACTTACAGATGAAGATCATATACTGCATTCTGTAATATCTTACTGCTCTGTCAAGATGAGTGTGTAAAATGTTAGTTGGTTCAAATGCATTTCAGTATCTTTAAAAAAGATGCAATTGAATAATGTCTCAGAGAGGACTAATTATGCATCCATTCAGAAAAAAGAGACTTACAAAAAATCACAATTAGATTTTAACCATGGTTATATAACTTTATGGCTTTACAGGTAAATTGTGCCCCCTCCTTGTATTTATAAGATGTATGCACATAGAAACAGACATGCACATTTAAAGAGGCAGATATAAAAATGAAAGAGGGGGCCTTGGTGCTCTTTGAGCTTGGTGTACCCTTCCCTGAGCTACAAATATTCTCCTTTAGAGAAAAATCCCAACCCTATTTATTTATTTTATTTATTTTGTTTGATTTATATGCCGCCCTTCTCCTGAAGGACTCAGAGCGGCTCACAGGCTTTAGAAACGAATAATAAATAAATGAATTAAAAGTCAAAATTATTAAAATTAAACAACTAAAACACAATTAAAACAGTGAAATTAAAAACCCCTTCAGTCAGCCAGTCTGCTGGAACAGCCACGTCTTCAGGCCATGGCGGAAGGAGAGAAGGTTGGGGGCAGTCTGGAGGTCGGTGGGTAACCCATTCCAGATGGTCGGTGTGCCCACAGAGAATGCCCTCACCCTGGGAGCCACCAGCCAGCATTGTCTGACTGATGGCACCCTGAGGAGGCTGCCCTGTGTGAGCGCACAGGGCGTCAGGAGGACAGCAGAAGGTGGTCCTGCAAGTACCCTGGGCCGATGCCATGTAGGGCTTTATAGATGAAAACCAGCACCTTGAAGCGAATCCGGAGGGCAACCGGTAGCCAGTGCAGCTCGCGCAGGACAGGTGTCACATGGGAGTACCGGGAAGCTCCCGTAACCACCCGCGCAGCCGCATTCTGGACAGCTGGAGCCTCTGGATATGCCCCAAGGGCAGCCCCATGTAGAGGGCATTGCAGTAATCCAGACACGAAATGACAAGGGCACTATGATTGCTTGTTGAAATAAGAGACCTTTTAAATAAAAGTTATTTAGAATGCAAAACTATTTCAGTTTAAAAGAAGTGCTCTCTAGTCATACCTCTGCTGGCTAGTTACATACAAAGAAAGCAGGCTGAGCAAGGGCAAATCAGCTCTATATACAGCTCATTAAGCACTCAGCTATAACCATATACATCAGCTTAACAACATTAAACTGTATAATAAGTATGTGGAAAAGCCTACAAATCAAAGCCTCCTAAATATCTATGTCAGCAGCCCTTCAGATGTGACCAAAAGATTCTCCATTTAAATTTTCCTCAGCTATCACCTCATGGAGTTCTTAGCTGTCATTGTTATTAGGAATAAGGACACTTGTCTTTTCCAATTTTGAACCCACTCTAACAGCACCAATTAACATGCAAGCCTTATACTTTGGTCTTCTAGAGAATCGAGATGGACTTCATACACTTGCCAGATAGCTGGGGTGAAAGCTGAACTACAGTGCAGAGTGAAGTCAGCTGCCCTCCATTTTTTAATCATCCACAAGTAATTTTGTAAGTCTCACAACTGAATAAGCAGAAGTTCAACCTTTTACAAATTCTGCATCCTTCCCAATGAATCCCACTGTCCAGTTTAAAAACTAAAAAGCACAAAACTAAATTAGCACCAAGGGAAATATCTTCTAATCCCCAGATGAGAGAGGGGAGTCAGCAAATATTGAGAGGTCACCGGAAGGGAAGGTTAATGTTTGGTTATCTTACTGAGGATCATCCCTAATTTCAAACCTTGAATAAAGGGTACGAAGGTGGTAAAAAACATGCATAGACTTATTAACCAAACTTTGTGGCTTTGGTTATTGTGTGAACACCACCAAAGTGATCTCGTCGAAAGGCTGATCAATTATTTAATTTTTAGAAACTTTTCATAGCCCAAAGATTAGCTGCTAGGATCCTGCTATATATTCCTCTTTCACTTGTATTAGACTGTTGGGAATTAGGAAGAGAGGTGTGTGTGTGTGTGTGTGTGTGTGTGTGTGTGTGTGTATGTGTGATATAATAGCATAGTTATGGAACCCTCTCCCAGAAATGTAGAAGGTCGACCACTGCCCCATATGACTGTCTTCTTTTATTGCATATATTGTGAATTTGACACCACACAACTTTCTCCAGGAAAGATTTGTCGAATTCTCTCTGGAGACGAAGGTTCAAAGGCTATTTAATCAGACCAGTGGAAGACTGCCTTCACCTATATTCTTCCAAACTACCTTATATATTCCCTTTAGATAAGCATTAAAGGTTGCTTTACCCAACCATTTAAATGCTCATCATTTTGCTATTTATATATTTTAATATGCATTAATTGTCAAAATCTTTTTAAAAAATATTGTTGGTATTCCTGTATTTCTTTTACATGTCATTAGCAAATGAAATGAGAGTTCTGCCAATGAAAAGCCAGATATGGACTGTAACAGCAATAATAACATTTTAACTTTT
>JANHFM010006897.1:19301-29634 GCA_032468115.1 Grayia smithii
CATGCATCTTGCAAGGTCAGTACCCGGCGTATAAGACGACCCCCCACTTATCTGAAGATTTTAATGAGTTAAAAAGTTGTCTTATACGCCGGAATTTACGGTATATTTGTGTGTATGTGTGTATGAGTGAGTGTGTGAAAATTATCACTTTTTCCATAATATTTATATTTTTAAAAGTAAACTTACAACTATCACAAAGATCAGGAGCCCAAAAAAAGTAAGCACGCAAGCAAAAAATCTGTTATAATAAATGTTCTTCCTTTTAAGTTGCTACTAACTCTGATCCTTTGGGATGTGGCAAGTTATAAATCTAGCAGGACAATATTAAGTTATTTGAGATATCAGCTCCTGATGTTGGACATTCAGAGTCAGCAACAGAGTTTTTGGTTACCACTAACTAACTGAAGAGCTTGGTTTATGATGAAAAACTTGGCTTAGTGCCCAGATAAAATGAAGTTTTATTGCAGCACAAGCTACTTCAAATCACATTTTCCATACTGCTAGAATCAGTAGAATGTAAATAGCAGTGCAGCACATCTGTTCAGGCTAATGCCTGCCTTAGAAAGGAGAAGCAATTCCATTTAGCAGTTCCACTCCAAACTTAATTAACCAGTCAGGAAAAGAAAATGTACATTGTGCATGTTTAAAAAATTACTTGGTCAGTTGATAGGTTTAAAACAATGGTGCAACTTAATATGAATAAGATAAAACCTAAAGCTAAATATATATAAAATGCCACACATTGAATTGAACCTCAAATTTTACATTTCCTATATACAGTATATGAGAGTGTTTTTTAAAAATCCAACCAATTTCTTAACACATTTAGATTTCAGACTGTATCCTTTAGGGTAAAAACATCCAAGTGGTTCTAGAGGTTAAAATACCATTTAAGGCTTATAACTTCAGCACTGATAAAAATAGTAGTCTCAAAGAATATATTAGATTAAAGATTGTGAAAGCACAAAAATGCCAGTTAGGCATTGCTCTGCAAGTGTTTCCAAAGCACTACATCATATAAATCTTATTTAGATAAATGTACTAAATGTACTTCCAGCTGAGTTTTCATTTTAAAATGGCTTTTATTCATTTAAGGGAAGAGAGATCTTTCAGAAGCATGTTTTCTTCTAAAGCTGACATGCAAGTAACTGTGGTAACTACTTCAAACAAGTGGAACCCAAGTGGCTTATCTCTCTTATCCTTTCACTGATAAACTGGCTCCCTCAAACTGACAGTTTTACAGACATATGTAAGGACATAAAAGGAAATGCAAATAGATCATCTGTCTAGCACCCTTCTAGTGAAAGCTTATTGTTTATTCAAGGTCCCCAAGGATCTAAACAAATAATGTCTCTGGCAATAAACTGCTCTTAAGAAAAGGGGTTGTTCCCAAAGCACCTGCATGTCTGAATGTATATGTGCAAACAAAGGTGTCACCTAACTACTAGTTTAATGACAAAGTAACAGCTATGAGACAGATTTTATTTCTCCTTTCTTTAGTAACAAAGAATTCTTTTTAAAAGGAATATATATAGTAGTTGGCTAAATAAATATTTTGCATAAAAATAGTGTTGCCTAACATAGAAAAAAAGATTTAAAAAGTAAATCTCAAGTTATCTGTTGCTATTTTAAAATACAAGAGTGAATTAATTCACTTATTGAAAAATTTAAATACTATGTATCTCAAATTTATTTTCTTTACAGTAGTTACCTGATGTTCTCTTTAGGACTGAAACATAAATCTTGTCCACTATAAGGACTATACTAAACAGCCTCACTGCACGATTATTTCCTATTTCAAATATGCATGAATATCATCTCAATAATTGAATGAAGGTATTTAATTGATGCATAAGGATAACAATAAGCAGATAAAATAATCTCTAGAGCAGCGGTTCTCAACCTGTGGGTTGCGACCCCTTTGGGGGTCAAATGACCCTTTCACATGGGTCGCCTAAGACCATCGGAAAACACATATTTCTGAGGGTCTTAGGAACCGGGACAGCGCTCCTCTATCCGTCTCCAGGCGGGTCCGCCCACATGCAGATATGCCTACATACAAATACCCGGCGTGATGACATCATTACGCCAACCTCATCACATATACCCCATACAAATACAGGTGTATGTGATGGGGTTGGAGCCATAATGTACTTATGCAGACTAGTCACACATGTGTAGAGAACAGCTACTGTGTAGAAAGCAGCTGCTGTGTTGAAAGCAGCAGTATTGGAGGTAAAACGACACTTCATGAATTATAATTACTGGGAAAATGTAAAATCATGTACTGTAAAATAACAACTACTGCAAAAAAAATTGTTTTTGTGATTAACACTATGCTTTAATTATGTTCAATTTGTAACAATGAAAATACATCCTGCATATCATATATTTACATTACGATTCATAATAGTAGCAAAATTACAGTTATGAAGTAGAACAAAAATAATTTTATAGTTGGGGGTCACCACAACATGAGGAACTGTATTAAAGGGTCACGGCATTAGGAAGGTTGAGAACCACTGCTCTAGTTAGTGCTTCCCTCTCTTTTCCTTTGTCCAGATTTGTGGCCTGATATCCCAATGGAACATTTTTAAACCTCAACTGAAGGCAAGCTGTGAAAGATCCAGCATGGCTGTTTGCTTGCAGGAAAGAGATTCCAAAGAGATTGAGATGAGGTCTCTGGCTTGTGATCTGGCCACTTTACCAACCATAAGATGATTTCCTGATTTTTATTCATAAATGTACTATGTTCTGTGTTAGCTTTGATGCCAGAGAGTTATTGGTTTAAAAAAAGCCAACCATGAGAAACACTGGTTTTAAACGTTATCACTCTTGCTGCTTTTACTAGGCTTTCTCAGTTTCTAAAAGTGCCATAAACTGTATTTTGAATGTTCCCCGCTGTAAATTTGTTTTAAACAATGAATGTAGAAATCTGTACTAGATCATAAAAAAACGTACGGGGTGAATTTTGTCCCAGTGACTTTCTTTCAGTCTGATCTAACTCATTGGAGTTTTGTGGCTGGGGGGAGAAGTGGTTCTCCGTTCGTAAAGAAAAGGTGAAATATAAATTGAACAAGAAAAATATTCTGATGCCATTTTCTGTAATACCTTCTTTTCTCATCTTTACAATGGAGCCTGGTCTGTAGGTCAAAATTCTTATTCACAGTGGACTGATTGAAAATGAATGATAATTGTACCTTAGCAGTAGTAGAATGAAAAATTATCTTTTAACACTTTTGCTAGTCTAGTATGTGAGTAGAATTAATTGTTAAAAAGTTCCAGTCCAGATGACATTTCAAAGCATTTTATCATTTTAACTTTGGATAGATGGTTCTGAAACAAAAGGTTGTCTGCATAAATATTTATTGGTTCTGAAACCCTTTGGAAAGCAGGGAGATCTAACTATTTTCAATGCAAGCACACACTTTTGGCTTTTTATTTTTAGTTGATCCTAGTTCAGGTATTTAGATGATTTTTTCCTTCTGATTTTTCTTTTCGTAGTGGGCTGTCACAGCACTTTAATCATAATTACCAATACTTTGCAGCTTGATTGAAATGCAAAACGCCTTCTTAATTTTTAATAATAATGTGTGACAAATCCCTTTGATGAATCTTGTGTTATTGAGAATTATTTTTCTTGTATCTATTTTAAATAGTGTTTGCTCTAACTGAACATTACTGGTGATCCATGTTTTTGTTTATATTTTGATATTGATTTATCCTGATACTAAAATTCAGATGATTCAGCTAAACAGTGTATTGATAGATATATTTAACACAACTTTATTTTGTGTTCATTCTGAAGAGCTCAGTGGTGCAAAATCTGATTTATCTTGGCTGGGCTGGGCTCTGGGATCATACTTGTTTCATACTTAGGAGTTCAAAATACAGTTGCTACAAAACCTTAATGGTTGCACCCATGCATTTGTTGTACTGAACTTGAATTAAGTAGAAGTGGCTTAAAAGTCACTTTCAAATAAGTTCCAAAAACTTTTTATTGCAGGTAACCTTGTGTCAAGATTTTTGTTTTTGTGGATAATATTTTAGACTTTTATTACATACATGGCACAAATGTATTTGTTATATTTGTGCAGCCACCCCATCTCATGTTGTCTCATACCTCATCATCTGCTTCCCATTTTCCCCACAACCCTGTGAGGTAGGTTGGGCTGAGAGAGATTGGCCCAAAATCACCCAGCCAGGTTTCATGTCTAAGTGAGGCGTAGCATCCATAGTCTCCTGTTTCTAGGCTACCACTTTAAACAGTACATCAAACTGGCTGTCTTTATGCTTTTTTCTTTTTAATACTGTTATTATTTTCCTTACATACAATTTTTAAAAACTGCATTTAATTGCTATCTTGATTTTTTTTGGTGAACTGTTGTTAAACAGTTAAACAATGTCGGCTGGTGGCCTCCAGGGGGAGGGCGTTCTCTGTGGGCGCACCAACCTTCTAGAATGGGTTGCCAACTTAGCTTCGGACAGCTCCTGATCTCTGCTCTTTCCGCCGCGACCTAAAGACGTGGCTATTTCATCAAATTGGCTGATCCGACGAAGGAATTTTTAATGATTTTTAATGATTTTTAATATTTTTAACTTAACATAATTTGGTTTTAATTCGTTGTTTTATATTGTGTTACTGTACTTTAACCTCTGTTAGCCACCCTGAGTCCTCCGGGAGAAGGGCGGCATATAAATCCCACTAATAAATAAATAAATAAACAAACATTGTTTTCTTTTGTGCTATCTTTTCAATTAAAGGAGATATTTACTTTTTTTCTAATATGTTTTAAAGTATCTTCTGAAAACTGGTTAGCATTTTCTTGAAAGGTCTGTACTGTAGGCAGAAAAATTGATTTCCTGTTTATTTGGTCCCTGGCTTTAATACATTAAATATCTTCTTTCCTTCTCCTTATATTATTTTTTTAGAATGTTAATATGTATATTGATTAGAATTTATGCAAGAGACTGCTCAGTCAACCAACTACTTGTTGATGAATTCTGTAAATCTGCTGATTTCATAATGATCATTTATAATAAACCCGCTGTCATTTAGTTCTTGGAAATATGCAGTACTGTACTATTTTCCTTATTTAAAAGTTTCACTTTCTTCTCTTAATTGATTCCCTTGAACAATTTCTTATTTCCCACTTTCTATATAAACGTCTCTTGTGCCGATCTCTGCTACTGAAATTTATGCTGCTTAGTTTGCTCGGCCTGACAATTTCCTATTTGGAACAGCCTCCCCTTTTCTTTCAGCCAAGTCAAGGCGTTTTCTTTAAAATCCTTCCGAGACCATGTCTTGAAATCAGACTGCCTCTGCTCTTCAGCTGCTGCTGGATTGTCTCTGTATCATCTTTTCCTTTTCAATTTCTGCTTGTTTTATGCCAGTTTTGTTCATTGTACTGAATAGGAGTTTAATTCAACCTATCTGATGGATGCCAGATTGGTGTATTACAAGACATCTTTCCCAATCAATTGTTCTATGTTCTTGATCCTTATCTAAAAATAGAAGCCTTGGAGAAGAAAAGTATTTCCCTCCCCTCTTCTTTCTCTAAGACAATGCTTCTCAAAGCAGTTGGGTCTTGGCAAGACTGTTGGGAGGGGGTCTTATACGAAGAGAAGACCTTCTGAGCCTTCTCTCAAGGCTCTCTCTTTGGCAGGATTACCAGTTTGATGCAAAAATGTTAAATGCATATTCCAAAGCTTTAACCTGAGTGTTCCTTTTCTTCATTTTAATACATTATCTTTGTTTTTCAGTGGAGAGATAATCATTCCTGCAGGATACTAGGCTCTTGTGCAAACCTTTGACCTTTTGACCTAACACTTACTGTGCCTAGGGATTAATCGCTGAGGTGAAAGGGGGAGGGCTTGTGAGGAGTGTTTGTGAAGCTTCAGCAAGGAGGAATGCGTTAAGAATGGAGTAAGGGATTAACAAGCAACAAATATATGTCAAAGACCATGAGATGACGGTGCTGTGATATTATTGCACTGTTGGGATAGATGTCTAAGAAACTGCCAGTATTTTGCAAGCTGTTGCATTTTAAGAACTGTTTAGGAGAAGCTGATTAGTTTCATCCAGTATCCAAAACAACCTATATAAAACAAATGTCCCTTCTTTTTTTTCTGACTTTCTTAGTGAACCAGTCATCCTTACCATTTAAAATGGTTAAAAATGGTTTTAAATTGGTTTTGGTTTTTGCAACAGTTTTGCTGTATAGAGTTATAGTTTTATCATTGTCTTATTTGATTTGATTGTTTTCACTATTTGTTTTAATAATTAAACCAAATAATAATAAATAAACAATAAAGAAAATAATAAATCCAAAATAATTAAATCAAATCAAAAAATTAAAATAAGTGGTGTATTTCTTGTCCAATTGTTATCCCAGTAAAATTACTAGTTCATGCTTGGAATGGGATCACCCTAATTCATGTATCATTTCAAAGATTTCAGAATTTGAGAATTCCTCCATAAACTTTTTCTTGTCCTTTTCTCAATTAAAAAAAACAACCCAGCACTGAAATAGTTAAAAAATATACTACATCAGGAAGACAACCAATACAGGTAGTCCTCATGACCACAATTGAGTTCAAAATTTATGTTGTTAAGTGACAAGTTTGTTAAGTGCATTTTGCTCTATTTTATGAACTTTCTTGCCACTGTTGTTCAGTGAATCCCTGCAGCTATCAAATTAGTAATTCTGTTATTAAGTGAATGCTGTCTCCATTGACTTTCCTTGTCCGAAAGGAACACAACAAGGGGATCGCATTATTATTATTATTGTTGTTGTTGTTGTTAACAATAATAATAATAATTTTATTTATATGCCGCCCTTCTCCCGAAAGACTTGGGGCGGCTCACAAAGCATTAAAAACAATAGACAGATTATAATAATTTAAAATAAGATTAAAAATTAATATTAAATACATTTAAAACAGACAATTTAAAAAACTTGGTCACGTCAGCCTATCTGTTGGAAAAGTCATGTCTTTAGATCACGACGGAAGGAGCGGAGGTCAGGGGTAGTCCGGAGGTCAGTGGGTAGCTCATTCCAGAGGGTCGGTGTGCCCACAGAGAACGCCCTTGCCCCGGGCGCCACCAGCCGACATTGTCTGGTTGATGGCACCCTGAGGAGTGCAGCCCTATGTGAGTGCAAAGGGCGGTGGGATGAAGGCAGAAGGTGGTCCTGCAAGTACCTGGGCCGATGTCATGTAGGGCTTTATAGGTAAGCACCAGCACCTTGAAGCGGATCTGGAGGACCACCAGTAACCAGTGCAGCTCATGCAGGAGAGGTGTCACACGGGAGTAACGGGAAGCTCCCATAACTACCTGCATGGCTGCATTCTGCAACAGCTGGAGCCTCCGGGTGCACCTCAAGGGCAGCCCCATGTAGAGGGTGTTGCAGTAGTCTAGATGGGAAATAACCAGTGCATGAGTGACTGTGCGAAGGGCATCTCGGTCTAGGAAAGGGCGCAACTACCGCACTAGGCGAACCTGGGCGAAGGCCCCCCTGACCACGGCCGTCAAATGGTCTTCTAAAGACAGCCGTCAATTCAGGAGGACTCCTAGGATTGAAGGGCAGTGTTTGTATTGTGATGTCAGAATGCTCCAGGTTTGTGGATGTCATTGTATGTGGGCCAGGAGTGGGTTCTACTTACCTTTACTACCGGTTCTCTTCATGCACGCACTTTGCTCATTTGCCGCGCACTCTCGCTTTGCTTGTACACATGCACACCAAACGCACGGTCCACACATGCTCAGAAACTAATCTACCAGAAAAAAAATAAAAACAAGTGCTCTGCGCATGCGCAGAGGAGAAAAATGGAAAAAACCATAAGTATAGGTCCCTGGGTGGGCCCAGCTCCCGGCCACAGAGAACCGGTTTGGTGACGTCACACCGTCACCGCTATCGGATCGTGCGAACCGGGCCGAACCGGGAGCAACCCACCACTGATATGGGTGCATAAATTGTTCTCACTGTCAGAAAATTTCTCCTTACTTCTAGGTTGGATCTCCTTTTAACAAGCTTCCATTCATTAGAAATAGAAATAGAATAACAGAGTTGGAAGGGACCTTGGAGGTCTTCTAGTCCAACCCCCTGCCTAGGCAGGAAACCCTACACCACTTCCGACAAATGGTTCTCCAATCTCTTTTTAAAAACTTCTGGAGGCAAGATATTCCAAGTTATTAATTGTTCTAACTGTCAGGAAATTTCTCCTTAGTTCTAAGTTCTTTGTGGCAGCCCTTGAGATATTGGAAGACTGCTATCCTGTCTCCCCATGTCCTTCTTTTCATTAAATTAGACATACCCGATTCCTATAACCTTTCTTTGTATGTTTTAGCCTCCAGTCTCCTAATCATCTTTGTTGCTCTTCTCTGCACTCTTTCTAGAATCTCCACATCTTTTTAACATCGTGGTGACCAAAACTGAATGCAGTATTCCAACGGTGGCCTTACCAAGGCATTATAAAGTGGTATTAACAATTCACATTATCTTGATTCCTTTTTGCCCTACCCTCTGGTGCTTTGGAGAACAACTTGGACTTCTCTTCTCTGTCACAGCCCCTTAGGTACTAGAAGACAGTTATCATGTCCCCCTTAATCCTTTTCTTTGATACGCTAGACTAGGGGTGACAAACTCAAGGACAGTGGGCTGAATCTTGCCCACGGGGCGGTTATATCTGGTCCGTAGGGCTGCCCTGGAAACAGTGAAGGACTGGCTTGTGGTGCCTCTGCCAGTGAAAACAGAGCTTGCAAGGGCCACATGGCTCTCTCAAGCTCCAATCATGCTGGCAGAGAGTTGCAGGAGGCTGTCGCAGCCAAAAACGGAACTCAGGAGCCTGTTTTCGCTGACAGAGCGCTCGGGCCACCACTGGTGCCCCCTGACACAAGTGACATTGAGTTGGACATGCCCACCCTGGGCCCTCGAGCTCAAACACAACCCTGATGTGGCCCTCAATGAAATCGAGTTTGACATCCCTGCTCTAGATGTACCTATGTCCCTCAACTGTTTGTTATATGATTTACTCTCTCCATACCCTTCATTAAGAGCTGTAGTGGTGTGATGGTTAGAATACAATACGTACTGCAGGCTAACTCGCTGCTCACTCCAGGAGTTTGATTCTGAGCGGCTCAAGGTTGACTCAGCTGTTCATCCTTCTGAGGTCAATAAAACGAGGACCCAGATTGTTGGAAGCAGTATGCCTTTCTATGCAGTATGTAAACTGCATAGAAAGGGCCGTAAAGCACTATGAAGGGTATATAAGTTTAAGTGCTATTGCTATTGTCTTTGTTGCTCTTCTCTGCACACTTTCTAAGGTCTCAGCATATTATTATTATTATTATTATAGTGTGGCCTCACTATTGCCTTCTAAAGCAGCATTATCACTTCTCATGATCTTGATGCTGTCCCTCTGTTGATGCAGCCCAAGATTGTATTGGCTTTTTTGGCTGCTGCAGCACATTGCTGGCTCATACTTAAGTGATGGTCCACTAGGACACTTCAATCTTTGTGGGCTGCAGATCCAGAATCCAAGACCCAATCGAGGTGCCATTTCAGATTGGAAATTCAGCTCTGAATATTGTAAGGACTGATTTGAAATGTCTCTGGTTGCATCTATAGATGTAGATGTGTACATATGGAAGACCAATTTAAAATCTAAGGCTTCGGTACTCGATCTGAAGCTTAGCTCAAGCATTCCAACTTAAACTCCTTCTTTCAGTCGAAGATTGGAAAAATATAAAGTTGAACAAAATGATGTCCTATGTTTGGTCATCCCGTGGCCTGTGTCTCCCTAAGCTAACCTACCTGCTTCCATTTAGCCAATCATGTAATGTGTGAACTATGAAAGAAAGTGTGTTTGGCTCGTTCTTTCTTTCTAGCAACCATTCACTGCTTCTTCAGATCCATTCAATCTGTGGTCTGCCTCCCCCGCACCAAAACCCATACTGTAAACCAGGGATGTCCAACCTTGTCAACGTTAAGACCTGTGGACTTCAATTCCCAGAGTTCCATGCTGGCTGGGGAATTCTGGAAGTTGAAGTCCACAGGTCTAAATATTCCCAAGATTGAATACCCCTGCTGTAAATATTTGACTGAACATTCTTTCTTACACGTATACCCTTTTGCATAGTTTCTTTCCTTTTTGGTGAATGCAAGCTTGTGTCCTCATTATCTATTCTTAACCTGAATCACTATAATGTAGATTAAATATCAAAGAGTCTTTGGTGGTGCAGATTGCTAATGCATTGGCTAAATGTCTCCACTTAAGTCCAGCTGCTTGCAATTAGTGCTGGTTCGATTCTCACCAGGCTCAAGGTTTACTC
>JANHFM010006899.1:8157-18821 GCA_032468115.1 Grayia smithii
GCACTAATTGCAAGCAGCTGGACTTAAGTGGAGACACTTAGCCAGTGCATTAGCAATCTGCGCCACCAAAGCTCTTGTCAGGACTTTTCCCCCTTCGCTAAACCGGCTGTGAGCATGGCCAGTGCATCCAGCCTGCAGGCTACGAATTTGACAGCCCTGGTCTAGAGTTTAAGTTACAGGGGTCCTTAGCAATTCTCTTAGATTCTTCTCCCATGTTTAACAGAAACACTTCCTCATTTTAGCCATGGTCTATCCACTGCAGAATGATGGCCTCTTCCGCATGTTTCTAGCCTATACGGACCTGAGTTTTCTTTTGCCAATACTTGCTGATGTCATCAGTCCATCTTGTTTTAGGTCTTTTTCGTGGATGCTTTTTATCAAGTGAGATCCATTGTATAACTGCCTTGGTCCACCTACCATCAGTTCTTCTTGCTTTATGTTTTCTCCAAAATTTGTGGGAAACATTTAGAAGTTTCCAAGTTGATAGTCCTCAACCATAGTTCTCTCTTCTTTATACTCTTCCGGTATAAATTTTCTATGCTTAAACAGTATTATTCAGGACAAGTAATGAAACTGCAACCTCAAGCCTGAAGTTTTATTTACATTTAAAAGATTTGTTATTTGCTTTTTATCAAAACCAAAAGATATGGCTATTTATTTGGAAGATGTGGCTAAGATTGCTGTATTTGGAATCCTAAGATAGCAATAGGGAAAAAAAGGCATTATGTGGGTAGTCCTTGACGTATGACCACAATTGAGCCCAAAATTTCCATTGCTAAGCAAAACAGTTTTTAAGTGGAATTTTCCCCATTATACAACCTTTCTTGCCACTGTTGTTCAGTGAATCACTGCAGATGTTTTTAGTAACAGGGTTCCTAAAGATAAGGGTATCTGGCTTCCCATTGACTTTGCTTGTCAAAAGTTCACCAAAGGTGATCACATGGCTCTAGGACACCACAACCATCATTAATAGATGTCAGTTGCCAAGCATCTGAATTTTCATCATGTGACCAGAGGGATATTGCAACCATCATAAGTATGAAAAAATGGTCATAAGCCACTTTTTTTCAGTGCACTTGTAACTTTGAACGGTGAACGACCTTGAGGACTACCATACTTGTATAGAGAACATATAAATGAGCACTATCCTTGATGGGCCTATTGGTTTTCAGTATAAGCTTGGTATATGCTTGTTACGTATGGAAACTGCCATATATGATCAATCTTCTCCCTATAAGTATCAGAATATATGCATAGGAGAAAACACACACACAATTAACTCCCTTTGAGCAACAACTTTATATACTGCCCTTAAACTCAGCTGCAACTCAGAGATAAAACACCAAATACCAGGCAAGCAATGGAAGCTCTTCTCCTGAGATTTTTGTGAATGCAAAACGTGGCTACCCTATTTTTATTATGTGCTATTCACCTTCCAGGAGAGAGTGTAACAGCGACTATTCTGCAAAATACATAGCCATATAAATGTGATATATTTATTATGTAATTCACAGAGACATTCACATTCAAAACATAATAAACATTTTAAACTCTATGTCTGTATCAAAATATTAAACAATGAAGTACAATGAAGAGCAGTGGGGAAAAAATGAATTCATTTTGCTTCAGCAAGCAATTCTGCCATAAAAACAAAACAAACAAATAGAAGATAACCCAGGGCCATTATAGACTAATACAAATCTAAAATGTCCTCTAAATTAAAAAGAAGCCGAGGTTTTTTTAAAGAAGTCAGAGAGGCTCTCTAACATACAACCCACACTAGATCAACTGTATACCCCATGGGTACAAATTCCATAGGCACAGGCAGTTCCCAAAATATCTCCCTACTTACCCTTCACCGTGTCATTTAACTACTTGTGCAAGCACTATACAGTATATAATATTGATGTAAACTCTGATGTGTAAAGTACAAGGAAGTTTATTTCATTTCCAAGGTAACCTTAGGGTAACCTCCTTCCTGCCATCTCCTCTTTCCTCTCACCCATAACATTAACAAGACTCCAAACCCTGTAAGTGATTCTGTCTCTTTCTTATTTCCTTCGGATTGTTCTTCAACATTACTCAGGCTGCTCTTGAAATGAGCTACCCTCTCAGAATACTCCGTCGTCCCCACTCCCGTAGAAAAGGATAATCATGAAAGGAGACCATCAGAGACCTTCTTTGTGGCAAAGGGACAGTAGTGGGATAAATGATAAAAGGAGTGCAAGGCCACTCTGAGCACAGAAAGTGCTAAAGAAATTTAAAATAATCAGTTTTCTTAGCACCATGGATAGCATGATAATCCTCATAAAAATCTTTCCATCAACCATCCCTAAGGAGTGAGATGTGGAAAGGCTTAGTTGATTATGCACTTCCGTTTTCCTCATTGTGGAATTTGTCATTTTTCTACTTATAGAAAAATAAGCCTTGTGATAATTTAGCTGAAGAGACACAACTGGTATTTCAGGGTAATCCAACAATTAGGGGAAAAAGTCATTGTTCTCAGATGTGAGGCACAGATGTTAAGCACAGACTGGATGTTGGGTTTTTGTTCTTTGTTTTTTGTTTTGTTTTGGAAATAGTGCAGTTTTTCTGTATTGGAGAAAGTTTGGCATTCATATAGGAAACAGTAAATCACAAAAAGAGCCATAACTCATTCAAGCATCTCAACAGTTCACTTGTTGTTTGCAACAGATCTGAATAGCTAATTTGCATTGGCAAATGATGCACTGAATACATATTGCTGTTGAACTATACAATAACCCAGCCACTCATTTGATATCACAAACTTCTCAAATATAGCACAGAAAGGAGGTTACACAACAAATACAAATGAGACATGGTTCAGAAATTTCATAAATATGAAGTGGCTTGGATGCTACTTGAAGTACCTCCTCAGTCCTTCTCTAGACATCTGAGACTTTCCGAGAAAGAAAAACAGCATGAAATGTGGGTGTAAAAGTTGGGGCACCCAATTCAAGTCCACTCTTCACCATAAAAATTCATTGGGACACTGAGGCAGCCTAAACTACCTCATAAGATTTTTTGTGGTATGGATGAAATGGAGGGATACCCTCAGATAAATTGGTTTGCGTCCATGGATGAAGAGTAGGTTATAAATGTAACAAATGAAAAGTAACAATGTCCCAGACTATCAAAGTGGTACACTTTTTAATTTTTCCTGCCAGTTACCAGGGAAGCTAACATAAAACCCATCTAATGGAGCAGACTAGCTAAATCCCTATAAAAGGCCAACTTTGAATTTACTATTCTGGCCATAATTTGTTCCAAAATTCATTAAGCATTTCTAGAACTCTTTCCTACTTGGTCTAAGTGAAGTTTTTCTCATCTTTTATTGTTTAATGTGTGGAGGGGAATCTGTGGTCTCCTAGACATTGCTGAACTCTATAATTCCACAAATGCAGACAGCATAGCCAATGATGAGATTTATATTCTAAACTAGAATCTAGACAAACACAGGTCTCTCACTCTGTTTTAAGATATTGCTAGGTGTTAAAACTTTGTTAGTGGAGCAGCTGTTCTTTAAAACTTGATTTCCTTGTGTCCAGTCCTATTGCTTTCAACTACTTCAAGTTAGTTCCTACTTGTAGCTATCAATCAATTTATTACAGTCTTAAACCTGTCTCTAAACCAGAGACCAGAACAAATAAAAAAATCTAGTATAAAATAATAAATAACAACTAAATATATACAATTAAAAAATCTAGTATAAAATAATAAATAACAACTAAAATCTATAATAAAATCCAGTCTGTCAATTATACATGGTCTATACTACATGACTATACTACAGTTACAATCCATAAACTGTGTGGCCCATTGTAGGTTCAACGCTAAAAGGGAAAGGATTAAGCAATGCTAAGGATTTGCCACATTTGTTATATAACTATGGTGAAGAAGACACGTGTTTGCAACAAATCCCCAGTCCTGCTGTGCAGAATCTGGCCACCTGTGCTGTAGTTATGGACTGTTCGTCTTTAAGCAGCCACTGAAGATAGGTAGTGTCGGAACGGCCAGGATACCTAACAGTTATTGGCAGAATATGTTTTTTCCTAATTGCTGCATAAAAGGAACATCTAAGGAGCATGTGACCCATAGTCTCCACCTCTCCTGAGCTGCAGGAACAGTCTTTCCATCAATGGTATCCTTTTATACTTGCCATACAGGACGGCTGATGGAAGTGCATGGTACAATGTGAGTGAAAATGCTTTCCAGTGGTTTGCTGACTTCAACTGACTAAGATAGCTGGCAGGAGGAACAACACATCTAATGGCATCCAGAGCCAGAAACAGCAGAGCTTTCCCTAAATCCGCCTGCCTCTTGATGTCCTCCACCCTTTGTCGCAAGGTTTGTCTTGCTAGATTGTAGTCCATCTTGAGTACTGAAGCTGGGGAGAAGCCTACTTTGGCAAGGTTGGACTCAACAGCCTTGATCCATGACGAGGAGAGTTTGTCTTGGAGGATTAATGGAGCAAGCCCTTGCAGAAAGAAATTCCTACTTGTAAATTACTTAGCAATTTTATTGTTACTAAACAATCATATGTGAAAGCTGCCTTATTCTTTAGCAACCTATATTTTATCCCTGAACAATAACACTAAATAGTATGGCACTGGGTCCACTGTGTCATAATAAGGACAACTTTGGACTTTAAAGTCAATTTCAATTATTTTCAAATGGCATTGCTTTCTTCACTCTTCCCCACTTCTTCTCTTCTCCTTAACTATAATTTCAATATTATGCACTTTTTACCCTGGAGGGTTGCTACAGGCAAATATGGTTTTTAGTAGGGACACGAATGAATATTGTTCAGAAAAGTAAAATAGTTATTATCTTTATCTCTTCCCTGACATAAAACCCACTACCTAAGGATTACTGTACTGGTACCCTGAACTGCAATGAGCTGCATTAACTTATGCAATCAAACGTCTGAAGGTATTCAGAGAATCTCACTGAAAAGTGCATATTTCCTTTAAGAGCACCATCAAGGGTAACTGGAATAGCTACTTCATCCATAATCAAGAATTGTCATATTATATTAAGGTGGGAACAGTTCTACATAGGCCAGCTACTTCCTGAAATGGAATGAAAGTTGCAGTAAAATGATCTGAGACAGACAATTTGGATTGCTCGGTCTGAGAAAATGTCTGCTTGCAGAGATTCTTTCCCAGTGAGGAAAGGGGTAAAGAGACACTGCACTCTCACTGACCACTGGAACTGGCCACCCAGAATTAACACGGTAGACTCCAAGCCTGAGAATGGTCAACTTTCCTACATGCACTCAAACTGGAATTATTTGAATTGAAACCAAACCAGTTGTTGTACCTCAGGAATATAACCAGTACAGCTCCTTTATGGATAATCTGATTTTTCATCTACAAATAAATAAATCCTACTTTTTATTATTCAGCAAGTTCTGAAATATTATTCTAGACTTCCTATCTTGCAGGCCTTTCCCATTACACAAATGCCTGTATCTAAATGTAAAAAGGAAAATGAGCAGAGCAGAAGCTATTTAAAAAAAGTGATGGCATCTAAAGTACCGAGAGAAAAAATTCTTTACAAAAATAAATAAGTGTGATCAGCTGCAGCCAATAGCATTATAGAGAATTAAAACTTCAGCTTAGCGAGCGGGAGAAGAAGGGTTCTATGAAGGGCAATCAACAGGAATGGGGTCTGCTAAGTTGCTAGATCTGCGAAGGCTGTCCTAAAGCTGAAAATGTAAACTCAGATTCACCCCTTTAAAATTATTGATCTTATTAAGTAATGATAATCATTGAATTTTTCTCATACTTTCAAGCAAATATTGCTTTTAGCTACTGTGGAGGTTGATTAAGTAGGTGGAAAAATTAATATAGCAGTCAGATTTTTTTAAAAAAAGCTAAATTTCCTAAATGCGTTAGGGAAACATGGAAGCTAGAAATATCTAATTTGACTGATTTTGGTCTATTTGAAGAGTTCATTTGCTGCTTTTCGCAAGAAAATCCATAGGCTATAGAAAATCTGAAGGCTGCAAATAATCCTTGGACGCTGAGGAAGACACATCAGGTTCTCAACCTCAGAGAGAGTCTGCTTTAAGGACACTGAGCTCAACCCAAACCCTAGGTTCTACCACACATTTCCAATGTAATTATTTTGCTAGTTATAGAGATCTTCTAAACAGCAGAGCAATTAACCATCTGGTAAGTGTTCCTTCAACTTGGGACAAGATCAAAATGAAGTGCAAATAAATAATTATAAGGATTAAAAACTAATTGAAAGCAAAAGGTTTATAAATAATTTGAATTATGGAAATTTAAAGGGATTAAGGGACATGTTATATTTGAAACATTATTTTAAAGTAGTATGGACTTAATTAGACAAAATAAACGTCTTTGTAGGAAAGAGGAATGTTTAACTTTCTAAGAGGACTGAATGATGAATTTTCTTAAACAAATGGTAAAGGGAAAGATGTAAAAGACCACATTACTATAGTATTACAGAGAATAGGATGTGTCTAGACAATTAAGAAAAAAAGAAACTCTTATTTTTATTGCTCTAGCAATAGCGATAGCACTTTTAGCAATAACACTTAGACCTATATACCATTCCATAGTGCTTTACAGCATTTTTGGGGTGGTTTACAAATATCAGCATATTGCCTTCAACAGTCTGGGTCCTTATTTTACTGACCTGGGAAGGATAGAAGGCTGAGCCAACCTAAGCCCCATTAAGATCGAACTCCTGGCTGTGAGCAGAGTTAGCTTGCAATACTATACAGGGGTTCTGATGCGTAACCATTCTGAATTACACAGTTAAGGAGACAGCTACCTAATATTGGGAAAGCAAAAAAAGAAGTGAGAAAAGGATCATCAACAGAGCAAATAGGATTATTCCAGTGAATAGGATGTACGCAGGATATTATAAAATTTTGAAAAGAATATTACAGCGGCAATATCATTGATTGACTCTGTTATGAGACATTTAATTTTGTTTGAAGAAAGATGGAAGAAACTATTGAATAGAATTGTATTAATTATAATTATATAGATTAAATTATAAATTAAAGATTTAAAAATTAAATGATTTTTAAAAATATATAGTTTTATAATTATGATAAATGTCTAATTATATTTAATTAAACATTAAATACTTTTAATTAAAATAATTAAAATTTAATATATTAAAGATGATAAAGAGAAGAAAGTCATAATTTGGCCAGTGTAAAGGCGGAAAACTCTTATCAGTTGTTTGCTTGTTTGCTTGTTTTTGACTGAGTAGCTTAAATAATATCAATTATTCTGGTGATAAATAAGGTTTGGATTGTGATAATATTGTTTCATTATTTACTGATACTCAAATAAGAAAATTTTCAAAAAAATCTGAAGAATGTGCTTTTGGACAAAAATGTATCGGTATTGGATTATAATATTTTCTACCCCTTCCAGCTATTTTATAAATAAGCTTATTTTCCATGGGAACCTGTTTGAACCCTCTGTTGTTCATCTGTATTCTCTGCACTTCTGTATTCTCTGCACAAAGTTCAAGCAGATAGTGGCAAAGGAGAGGTGTAGTGATGATCAGATTATCATGATGACTATTGCACAAAATATTGCTTCTGTAGGAGACTGAACTTTTAAGGGTCTGACTGTTCCTCACAAAAAAAACAGAACAAAACCAGAAGGAATGGCAACAACCAGCTGTGTTAATGTATTCAATTGCTTTCAAGTCCCAATCTCAAGACATGCAATGAAACTATTTTAATGATACTAAGCAGTTTGGGTTAGATCAATGCTGGGATGGAAGACCACCTGAGAACTTGAAAATACGGTACTACATAATACAACTTTTATTTCAGAATAAAACAGAATAAAAATTGCCACAGAAATAAATAAATAAGCAGAATCTTTATTATATTTTAATTATGTTACTAATAAATAATGCAAGTTATTATTAAGGATTATGAGTCTAACAAGGACATTAATAAAAATGGCATGACTCTGCTCTGAGAGCTAAGCTATTATTAAAGTAAAGGATGGAAATGGGTTTGTTTTAACACCCTAAAGTGGAGCTTGAGAGAAAAAGGCATATTTTAAGTTTATTTTAATTCAGACCAGATGGCCAAAACCATGAGGATACTGGTTATATAAAAATATTTTTTCTTTTGTTTAATGGCTTGTGGCCCTGTTGAGGAGGGTCCAAATAATTATTTGACAGGTCTTGAGGTCTAACAAATATTTCTAGAACAGTGGGGACCTAAGCTGGAAAATAACTATGCCTAGATCAATTTCCTACAACAACAAATTCTCAATACCAGCTTGACAGCCTGGTGACCACAGTTCTGAAACAATTGTAAAAGTATAGCACAAGCTTCAATATCAGAAGTGTTCAAAGAATACTCACTGACACCAGAGAAATCAAGAAGTACAAAGCACAATGCAAAGGCAGAACAATGGAGATTCTTATGTCACAAGTACTTTTTTTTTAATTACTGAGACAGATATGTTTATTTTACAAACAGTTATCTAGGATTATATAAATAAAATATGGGAGATTCTATAGAGGGAGAGCAGTTGAAGTGGCAGTATAGGGCACAACAAAGCAAATTACCTTTGAAGATACTGTGGCATACAATAATAATATCTGTAATCTCAAAAGACCAGTCTGGTGTAGTGGTTTAAAGATCATGCTGGAAATCAGGAGACTGAGTTCTAATCCCAATTTAGGCATAAAACTAGCTGGGAGACCTTGGGCCCGTCACTCTCTCTCAGCCTGAAAAAGAAGCCAATGGCAAACCACTTCTTAAACAAACAAAGAAACAAACTTGTCAAGAATGATGGAGGAACTAATTCAGGCAGTCCCTAGGAGCCTTTTTAGGTTAAATTGCCATTGTTGGAACAATAAAAGATAGTCTCATAGTTCTTGTGATTTTTACTAAATTTAAGTCCTTTCAGTTAGACATTCTTTCTTCTGCCTTCTAAATGCTAATTATCCAAAAATAATTGTTGTTATATTCTAACAGAAACAAATGTTGGTAAAATATATACAATACTGATTTCTAGAATATTATCAAATATGTATATAAAGGTGCAGTGGCTCAGTAGCTTAGAAGCCGCCACAGAAAGTCTATATTCTGATGGTTCAAATCCTATCCCCAAGAAATGGAGTACGTTCCCATCACTTGCCTCAGCTCCTGACCATCTAGAAGTTTGAAAGCATATAAATGCAAATAGATAAACAGGTATCACTGTTCCCACTGTGGTGGGAAGCTAACCGCGCTCTGTTTCACTGCATGCTCTGCACTTTGGTATGATGTAATGCTGGCTACAAAACCATGGAAACTCTTCGGACAACTCTGGCTCAGTGGCCTACAAACAAAGATGAGTGCCCCATAAAATCGGCTATGACAAGTGGAGTAAACTCCATTCGTCATAGTAAAGTACCTTTATCTATATCAAATATTTATTTCTAAGTGCTTAAAGATTTAGTCTACTAATTAAAAGTTCAAATTGCTTCATGTAGTTTCTTGTTTTATATATTCTACAAAAAATGGAAATAATGTGCTTCATTGGATGTTTATACCTATTTGTGGGAAGATATACCTATTTGTGTTAACTGCAAATTATACCTACCGTATTTTTCGGACTATAAGATGCACCTTTTTCCCCCAAAAAAGAGGGTGAAAATCTGGATACTCTGAATGTAGCCCCACCCAGCTTCTCAAACAGAGGTTTCAGAGACTGAAAAAAGCCTCTGAAATGAAGCTTCAGAAAAAAAAGTCTCTGATACAAACCTTCAGGGAAAAAAGCCTCTGAAACTGAGGTTTCAGAGGCTGAAAAAGCATGGCACAGAGCTCACAACCAACAAACCTGTTGCTAAAATTCACCTCTGGGAACAGCTGATTGGAAGCCGATCCACCCACCAATCAGCTTTTTTCTTATTTTCCTCCCCCAAAACTAAGGTGTGTGTTATACTCCGGTGCATTTTATAATCCGAAAAATACGGTATTTGTGCTAACTACAAATGGAGCTATAATGGAAGTATGAAATGTCCATCACAATAAACTAGACAACATAAATATGAAAAAAATACTGCAGTCATATTTCACAATGCATATTAATTTAATAGAGAACAAAAGACTTATTAGGAAATGAAATTATAAATATATCATTTGGAAAACAGACAATCCAGTTAAATAGATGGGTTCAAAAATTAACAAGCAAGTGCTTAGTTTGCTGCTCAATTACTTTCAGTTCAAAATAGTTCAGAAAACTGAAAGAAGCTGATAGGTCTGAATTCTTATTGCTCATTTTTGAACTATTCAGCCTTTTAAAAGTTTTAAGTTCTATTTTTAATATAAGTAAAGAAAAAATGTGATTAATAAAACCCTAAGAGCCAAAGATAATTTTTCCTCAGCTTATTTTATTTTTTCAAGGAAGTGTTAAGTTTTCTTGATTAATTTTTACATGATATGAATGCAAATTGAGCTCCAACTAATCTCCGTTAATTTTCTAGAGTTCTCCAAAATTGTGATCTCCGAATTTCATTTGGTTGTGATGATGGCTGATATTGTTTGTCTGTCTGTGTGTCTCTATCTATCTATCTATCTATCTATCTATCTATCTATCTATCTATCATCTATCTATCTATCATCTATCTATCTATCT
>JANHFM010006899.1:23496-34666 GCA_032468115.1 Grayia smithii
TGCATTCTGGACTAACTGGAGTCTCCGGGTACACCTCAAGGGCAGCCCCATGTAGAGGGAGTTGCAGTAGTCCAAGCATGAGGTGACCAGGGCATGAGTGACTGTGCGAAGGGCATCCCGGTCTAGGTAAGGACGCAACTGTCACACTAGGCGAACCTGGGCAAACGCCCCCCTGGTCACTGCTGTCACGTGATCTTCAAGAGATAGCTGTGGGTCCAGGAGGACTCCTAGGTTGTGTACCTTATCTGAGGGAGCAAGGTATGGTCTAGTTTGACCATAGAACTGTAAGTACATAAATATGTCATGAGCCAAACTCTAAGTAGCATAATAGTAGTGGCAAAGAAGGGAAAGGTTTTGGATTCTCTCATAGATTGCCTTACCTCACATACCAATTGCAATTGGGACCAGCAATTCCATCACTAAGTAACACAGTCATAAAGTGAAATGCCACATGACCATGCCAACTTATAATGTTAGTTCTGGCTACAGTCATTAAGTGAATCACCCATTTTCGTTAAGCACAATATCATATGATTGCAACTTGCAACTTTCTGCTGTTTTCCCTACTGAATTTATTTGTTGGAAGCCAGCTGTGAAAATTGCAATTGCTGTGTCAGGGTTCCAAGGAAGAAGGTTCCTAACTGCCATGCTGATTGTGTAACCCAGTGTTGTGATTTTTGCAAATAAGTGTCTCAATTTCCAAATGCCCAAATCATGATCACATGACCACAAGGATGCTGCAGCAAGTGCAAGTTTGAGGGAGAGCCCCTAAATCTCTTTTTTCAGTGCCTTTGTAACTTTGAATGGTCTCTGAAAAAGTGGTTAGTAAGTGAGGAGTACAAATAAAATGTGAGGGTAAGAGAAAGGGAAAAGGTAAGCATAAGGAGTGGTAGTTGTTTAAGCTACAGAAGATGCCATTAGGTTTGTACTCACAGCTTATCACTATTTTAAAGTATTTATTTCTTGTCAACGTCTATCATTAATTGCAAAAAGAAGTGAACTAGATGTCTATGCCTATATGCAATTGGATATATATGGATTCATTTCAGATTAAACCAACTCCTTTCCTCTGAAGTTATTCTGAAGTCCTATTGATATTTTACTAATTTATACATTCCTTCAAGTGTCTCATCAACTCACATAGTTGTGTATTTCCTTTAGCTATCATGCACTCTTCATTCCCATTTGATCCAGGAAGGGGTGAGAACAGTTAAAAAAATGAAAAGGCAAAGAGAAAAATAAGGTATAAGAGAGATATTAGGGGAAACAGATCTCTTTCACTCTTCCTTCCCCCTCCACTTAATTCTTAGCAGACAGAACTTATAAAAATAATAATAAACAGTTCATTAAATTTTATGCCACCCGACTCCCAGCAACTTCAGATGAATTACATAATTCAAAGGGATCTAAGTTGTTTATACATTAATCACTGCAATCAAATTGATAAAACCCTGCCTTCAGTTTTAATTTTATTTTATTTTTTAAATTCCACAGTATATTGTACCAAAGACAGCTTCTCACTTCCGTTGTATAAAAGTTTTCCATTTTCGGAGCAGTCTTGACAAATGGCTGTCTTGTGAATGAAAGAGAAAGAATGCTAACTTTATCTCCTGTTTCCACAGTGCCTTTTAGATAACCCTTTTTGTTTCATGTTCAGAGCTTGCTGTCTATACACGCCTCAGAGTCTCAGCTGAACAATACCTCAGACTTTTAGCTGACATTTCAGCCTGAGCCCATGTCAAACACACGCAGGGAGAAAGCCTTGATGTATTAAGAAGTTTCAGCATATTAGCATTATTTCAAAACACTTCAAGCACTAAAGAAGAACAGGCTTCTAGCGAAGTGTTTGGGTGTATGGAGATTTTTAAATGTACAAGTACAAGCATTAAATTCAGAAATAATGAATCAAATTAATCATTGGAATGTGCCAATATTAAATTTAGCTACAATGCAGTCTTTTGCGCTAGAAGTCATAGATGCAGAGCGTGCCTTTACAAAGTCTATGGAGGATGTTCACAAATACTAGATAAATGCATTTTATGTATTTTAAGTGTATTTTTTAAAAAAAGAAAAAGAAAAGAAACCAGTATGTATACAGAGAGACAGGCAATTGGATTATTATTTAAAATTTTATGAGCTGCTTTCTTCTTCAAATTATCCCCCAATGTCTATAGTAAACATAAAAAAACCACAAAAGCTTTTCACAATATCAATACAATGAATATTAAAGAAAATCTGTGCTGACAGCTTCCCTTCCTCCCATCTTTGTTTTTCTTCCAGGCAGATGCTAAAGTCTCTACTTGCTTATAGCCCTGGGTGCCACAGAACAAAACTGGAGTGCAATGAGACTAACCGATTACTTTTTTTTTTTTAACTAACCAATTACAATCCAGCAGTAATAGGGAGTTGATGGCTTCCATCTGCTTTATGTATTCAAGCAGACACTTGTTGGGCACGTTTTGTTTTTAGTTGGTTGGCCTCAATGGACCTTTCCAAATTCATGATCCAATAATGGAAGGCAACCGAGGAATAGATACATAAATAAAGCCACCCAGAGTCACTTTTCTGAGAGATGGTAGCATATAAATTTAATAATTAAATAGATCATGCTACATTATTTCCCATTATATATATATATATATATATATATATATATATATATATATATATACATACATACATATTTCTATTAGAGTCTCACTTTCAATTGTTTATAGGAAGCTACCCTACATGGGTCAGATCCTTGGTTTGTTGATGAGTATCCATATGACAATAGCATGTTGATTATTACTAGAACCAGGCATATAGTTCATATTTTAAAAAATAATTGTTACATAAATTATTTTACTGGAAAACACAATATGAAGACATTTCTAAGAAGCCAATCCTATCAGTGAGGATTTTCTTAATTTCATTTTTATTAAAGACCTCAGATAATGTATAAATGTCTTCAAAAATGAGATAAGAAGGTAATTATTGAAAAATAATAAACATGGGAGAAAATAAAGTTAATAGATTTTTCTATTTCTACCTGTTACTGACATCAGCTTCAGATGAAATCTTTGCAACAGGAGAAGTTGTGAATATTTTTAATTCTGTATTTTTACAGAAAACAAGACTGCTTATTATCCCAACCAAGCAGATTACACAAATACTTAGAAGAGACATACACTGAATATGGATGTGTCGCTATACTGTATCAAATGCAAAAGCTGTACATTTATATATAATCTTAATATTGAAATGCAATCTAAATTGCATGATTTATTCATCCACAACTTAAAAAACTAATCTATTGTCACCTTAAGAACAAATGCCTAAGTTTGCATCAATCTGCACTTCCTTTTTAAAAAAAAAACATGTTAGGACAATTTATATTTTACATTAGTTTCACTGATTGCAGGCAGACCAGAGATGAAATCCAACAGGTTCTGACAGGCTCTGGAGAACTGGTAGTGGAAATTTTGCGGAGTTCGGAGAACCAGTAGAAGAAATTTTGAGTAGTTCAGAGAACCGGCAAATACTACCTCTGGATGGGCCCAGAGTGGGGTGGGAATGGAGATTTTGCAATATCCTTCCCCCTGGAGTGGGGTCAGAATGGAGATTTTACTGTATCCTGGCCCTGCCATGCCCACCAAGCGACGCCACGCCCACCAAGCCACGCCCACAGAACCAGTAGTAAAAAAAAATTGATTTCACCACTGACCCAGACCATCAGCAAACCACTGAAGATACGTCCTTAGACTACTATATATTCCCTACAAAAACTCTTGTGTCTTTTTGATATTTGGAATCTTCAACTGGGTGAAAAACTGTATAACAGAGCAATATTTTATCAACAGAGGTGCCTCAAATAGGCTACAGAATACTGGACCCCTTACTTCAAGTGAATGAAATTTGGAGAGATGGAAGGAGGGAGAGAGGGAGGTTTCATATGCTCACTGCCACCTTTCCACAAGGAAATTCAATGGGGAAAACACCAGGAAGTTGCTTCTACTCCCAATGATAGTTTCCCCGCCCTTGGTCACTCTGTTTTTCTGATTAAATAAGGAGATATGTATGAAATGATGAGCCAATGGATCACAGGTTCTCTAGTATCCAATAAAGATACAATTCTGGATGGCTGCCCCTTGAGGTCCCCTGCAGGAACATTCTAAGAAAAAAAATGGTGTAACTCTTAATATAATAAAGCACCATTTTCAGTCACAAGAAACTTGCTACTTTTCAGACCTCTTTATCTTAAAATGATTAATATATCTTGTCATTTGCCAAGATACATTGGCCAGCATCAAGATACATTGTCTCTTTCCCATGGATATGCTCTATTGTTTGTTTGTTTGTTTTTAAAAAACAGCATATTTAGTAGAAGTTAATAAACCTCCCACAAATCCACTTAACTCTATTAAACTCATCATTTGCTAGCCACCATCATTGTACTTTTTCACTAACACAAGAAATTATGCACAGTGTAAAAGATTTTTTCCCCTTGATCTTTCTTTTTAACTGAAATTTAACTTGTTCCTTCAGCCACTGAATTATTGTCTTCTGCTTCTTGGTGAATAAAATGAGATGTTACAGCCAGTTGTCTGAGAACCATTTACTTGTATGGGTGATGGATTAGATGATGGATTCTAACAGACAACATTGATTGGAAATGTATGGAAAGCCCATCAACTCTACTGAAAGCTGTTGATTTTCTCATTGAAATTCATATTGTTTTACTAGAGAATAATTTGATTTTTCACTGAGTCATATAGTTGAGATGTGATGTCAGGTCTAGTCCTAGATATGCTTTCTAATAGCTCTGATGGCCATGCTTGCTTATTAGTTTTTATGATTTATTTACTGTCTTTCTATTTGCAGAACTGCTGAGGCTTTTTAAGTGCCCTGTAAATGGCTGGCTTCCACTCAGCTCTCAATTGAACTGAGCTGTACCACAAAACCTTGGGTTACAAAAAGAATCTAGCACTATGCTTTGGCTTGGCACGTTCAGTTCTTCTGTTGCCAACTACTGCCAATAACTATTTGGAAATGTGACCAAAAGAAAACAAAAACCCAAATCCAGAGAAAGAGGACTCTCCTGCTGAAAGTTACAAAGTCTAGGGTTGCCATTTAGTTAGAGCTAACTGGTATTTTCTTCACAGCTTTCAAATTATTTAACATACAATTTCCCCATGTTGCTTTTTGCTAATACCACTCAAGCAAATACAAACTGTTTCATTTTGGAAACATGCCTTACAATTATCCACATACCAGGTATCAACGTTGCCCAGCGCAGATACTAACATATTGCAATGTTAACATCTGTTTATTTAAATTTTTATATTAACTCTGTAGTGGTTAAGGTGCTGGCTTAGAAATCAGGAGACTGTGTGTTCTAGTTCCACTTTAGGCATAAAAGCCAGCTGAGTGACTTTTGACCCAATCACTCTCTTTCAGTCCAACTCACCTGAAAAGGATTGTTGTTGTGGATAAAATTGGGGGAGGAAGGAATATTAGTTATGTTCTCCACCCTGACTTATTTACAAAGTAATAAAGGTGGGAGAAAAATACTAATTAACAAACTTTTGCAATGGGGAGTTCTTTTTAATACTTTTTGTTATGGCACATGGTTATGGTTACAACTCCTGGCAGGAGTTTGAGTTTGGCAATTAATCAATCAATCAATCAATCAATCAATCAATCCATACTTACAATTGATCTGATGAGGTTCTCTTTTGCCAGTTTCAAGGAGGTTTTATAGCAATTTGCCAGATCTTCTTTATGGATATCACTAATATGTCCTCGAGCTATAGGTCCCACAGTGTGAATGACATCTGCAAAGAATAACACTATCAGTATCAAAACTTGGATAAAATAATACAAAATGTCAAAGGCAAATTGGTAAATCAACAGATGGACTCTGATCATGAGGATTTTTCCTGATTAATGACAATGTCCCTGACCCTGTGAGTTGGATGATGTAAGAGGTAGATATGAAGTAAGGAAATAAACTCTTCCAAGTCCTGTATTGGGAGTACCTTCTAAAGTAGGGGTGTCAAACTCATGTTGTCACGGTGGCATCACATGACATATTGGGACTTTCCTCCCCTTTGCTAAACTGGGTGTGGGCATGGCCAGCACATGACACATCAGGTCCGCAGGCCAGAAGTTTGACAGCCCTGTTCTAAAGCAATGATTACGTTGCATTAAGAAAATCCTTTTCTCTTGGAGAACCAGGAAGTAATTGCTGTCTGGCTCATCTACAAAGACAAAGGAAGGCCCTTAGGGCTCAGCGTTTAGAAGAAGAATGCTTCTGATTGGAGAAAAGCAGTTCAGAAATCCCACCCCCCCAAAAAAAACTAGGCAAGGAAAAGTGAAGAGTCTGGAGAAAGGAAACTGGGGGGTCAGGATGCTATCCCACAATACAACCAACGCAGTCACTACTAATTGAATCAAACCTTCTTACCTAGTGATTCTGGCAGTGCACAACCACACTAAGTTAAAAAAAAAAAACTATTGTGGGAACACAATCCTCATCCTCCTCTCCAGAGTATCAGATGACAGTGTCAAACTATCCTATAAACTCTTGTACCTGAAAAGTATTGGCAAAACTTTGTGACATCACATTCTGGTTTGTTCATTGTAACCAATCAGTGCTTAAGGGCTATGCTCTGTGCTGCCAGGCCACAGCAATGAATTTTGTAAGAAAAAAGCTTATTTTTTCAGCTGTTTTTATTCTCCACTGCCTGCTGTGGGAAACAGGATCCATCAATTGCATTTGGCCAGGTTCTCTCAAACATGCCAAGCTCTCCCAAGGATGCTGAAACAGCATTTCAATTCTGCCATTTTCTTTGTAGATTAGCAAACACAAAGATTTAAATAACTGTCAAAGGGAAATATCTACCAGGGAATTTGTTTTGTCAGTAAACTCCGTGGACCTGGTAAAATCAAACATGAAAGGATTTACACAGCCAAACATTCTGACAGCTGTAAACATCATACTGAGAAGCACATGAAAAGGAAATAATCAACCTTCTCTTTTAATCATAGTTATTTCCCTTAGATATAAGGTACAAGGGGTGAACTATTTGGCTGAAGAATTACACCTAGAGTAATTAGGAGCAAAGCTATTTAATACTATTTCCAATAACTGAAATTTGAATTTGATACCTAGGATTTGCCAGATGACAAGAAGAACTACAACACATGATTGAAATATATGCTGCTTTTACCCCTTTGAGCTGACTCACACATATGCATTTTAGGCAGTCCAATAATAAATGGAGATTTATTGTCAGTGGAACAAATTCAAAAATGAATGGAGAGAAGTCTCTGTTTCTGCATGCCATTACTTTTCATTATCATGTTGACTGTATTTGAAGGTAACATCATACACAGTGGACTGTGTAAGGCAACATATCTGTGTGCGAGGTTTGAGTCCTGGGTTGTTGTTTTTAAAAATGCAAACATTTTTATAGCTGAAGCCGACACAGTGCCTTAATCAGAGAAAGTTCATTTTATTTATTCTGCCAACTCCTGAAATGCCATATAATGTGGTCACAGTAGGACTTCCTCTTCAGCTATAAATACTTATTGCCACAAAATGCTGCAGGAGCAGCAATCAGATTTGACATTTGATTGCCAAACCTAGGCCAGCAGTATTACTATATCAGTCATAATTAACAATGTCCAAATCTTAAAAGGAAGTATCAGAGCAAAATAACCAAGCCTACTAATTATTAAACATCTGCTTTGGCTATAAGAAACATGATGCTTTGGGAGGCCATTTCTTTGTGATTTTGATAAATGTTTTGCAAATTAGAGTTAAATGATCAGCTGGGTATATTCCTGCAATTTTGATGCTGCATTTTCCTAATAGATAAGTGCTTTTAAAAACTCTGTTATTTTACAGAGCATTTCCTCTAGTTAAAAGACTCTTATCCTTCATGCAGGGAACATTAAAAGTTTTAACTGAATTTCTGCTTGCCAAATACCTCAGAGACAAATATGACTTGTAGAGCAATTTGATTACTATAAAATGTTAGTTTTCCTAAAATGGTGCAGTTGGCATTTAAGTACAAGACAGCCCTATCCAATTTTTTGCTCTAATGGAATAAATATTGCACATAAAAGACTGGCAAAAATGCAGTATCTAGAATGCTTTAGAGACTTTGAGACTCTAGTGTAAAAAAGACAGGCGTTTTCAAAATAAATTCATTCATTTATGAAAGAGGAGGAAACACATGAAGAATTGTGGGCCTGGTTTAGATTACTACTTTGACAAACAGACTAAAGATGGGCTAGAGACATGACTCTTTCAAAGCAGCAGTCAATTAGGATATGAATCCTCTCCCTTTCTGCTCCCAACCCAAAAGCTGGGAGCCATACGGGAAACATATGCTACCAAAACTGTTCCAAAATCTTTCAAAGAATGCTAACGTACAGAGTGATATAAAATGGCTGTGAGTGCTTATGTTTTAGCAATAAAAGAGACAATGTTCTAACATTTGTGTGAAATAAGCAGACTGATTTTTTTTTTAAATTAAAAACAAATATAACACTAAAGGAAGGCAAGAGAAGGGGAAGGCAGAAAGGAAGAGAAAAGAATGAGAAAGCAAAGAACTTTAGGGAACTACAGTAAGTCTGTTCTCAATAATGCTTTTGATAACTGAGGGAAACATCGGAGTAAAGTTTAAAATCAAATCTAATTTATGTAAAACTACAAACATGGATGAAGAAAGAAGAGCCTCAAGTCTCAAATTCCAAACTCTCAGTCAACTTTAGAACAATTTCTAAAACTTACCTTTAAACAAAAAGAGAAAAGTAAAATATGCAGCACAAAAGCTGTTCTGAGTATGTTAGAGGTCACTTTAGAGAAGATAAAATGCCACTAATGACTCTCAGTGTTGGCTCTGAGGTACAGTCTGGGACTATAAAGGACACTCATCCAAATTGACTTATGGAAAACAGAAGGCATGGACGGAAAGCAAATATTTAAGTTAATATATTTATGTACTACTCCAGCCTTCTTCCAAAGTGAGGTTTTAAGATTCATGAGGCATCTGAACGCAAGTCAATCAGCACTGAATTCAATCACGAATCACACTAGCTGCTGTCCATAATTAAAACAGATTTAAAGGACAATTCCATATTTTTGGGGGGGGCGTGGGGGGGAAAGAAGTCTGGCAGTGTTGTTTTAAGATAGTTTTTATTCCTACAGCAAAGGAATAAAGGCACATATTATGTGAGACACATTCCTATTGGATCTAAGAGTAGCATAAGCAATCGACTACCCATAATAGTTATCATCCTGGTATACAGGTGTAAGTGAATTCTTACCCATAAAAGTAGCATATAAAATTCAACTTATAAATTCTATAGAACAACTCTATTTGTAATCATGAAAGAGTAATTAAAAACAAAAACAAAATAAATGTGTGGCAAGTTAAAAGAAATGTCCAGGCATGTATTCTTCAAAGTGAAATAATAATAATAATAATAATAATAATAATAATAATAATAATAATAATTCCAATTTATATGATGCCCAACTCCTAAAGGACTCCGGGAGGCTCACAACAAAATTAATTACATTACCAGGTAAAGTATAAAGTAGTTTCAGTTTGTAGAGAACAGCATAATTAACGGAAGCATTATCCCTGCATACAGGAGAGAGCTCACATATTCATCAGACATGAGACACGTTTGCTATTTTCATTCATGTCCCCTGCAGCCATGTGCTACCTTTTGTGATAACCCATGAGGAACACAGTACCCAAAAGTCTCTTGAATGTTCTCAGGATAACCTGAAAGGAGAAGTGGGAGTAAACTTCTATTTAACTAGGAATATTATATCCTGTTACAAGTTCTATAAACTAATTACCATGAATAAAAATTATATACATAGAAGTTATCAGATTCACTTAGATTTGAAAAAGTTCAATAAAGATCTTCAGTGGGAACCAAGATGTAAAATAGGGTTCAGATGTGGTAATGGGTTGAACATAGTAGTCACATAATGTTATTTGTGTTTTGGGGTGGGTGGAGAGCGACAACTAGAAAGTAAACAAATATAGAGCTACTGCTAACATTGGCCCTAAAAATGCAGGGGAAAATACTGGCTCTTTGTCAATGTTGATGAAAGATTCAACTTTCTAGTCAATTTCTGTATAAAGAACTGGAAGAAACATCATCTAACATCTTGTTTTGTTGGTCTGTTCCTTCGTTTTAGGAAATACAGTGTCTGGACTCAGCCTTGGGGAAAAGTACAGCTGTCTGAAATTTTGAAGAGAAACACTCAACTCTATAACATATGTACAATTCCTCCTGGTTCATCCAATTCTGAAATTTGCTTTTTCAAGAATATCTCACAAGGTACTGAAATGACAGAGATTTAAAAGAAAACCCTGTATTAATATGATCTTAAAATTATTGTAAAAAAGTTAAGACTTAGTTTTGCAAGGTAACCCAGACAAGAAGCACAAACAGGAGTATTATATCCATCTTTATTGTAAGTTTATATTGTCAGACACTTGCAAGCCTGAAAGTATCCTTCCCATATCTCACTTTTACTTTCCTGAAAACCAGGAATGGCCCCTTCTGAGAGATTTTGGCCACCCCTCCATCTTAGGCCTCAAATTGCTTCTATCAGACCATTATCAATGCAGTGGCTCTTCTTCCTCTATCCCAGTCATTCCCACATACCATTACAATAAATTGTAAGATTGGGTTATTAAATTTATAAGCCTAAGTGAAATCAGATAAGATTTCCCCATTTTTGACACCCTTGTCCCGAAAGCTTACACTGCTATATATGACATGTCATATGCAATATTTTACACAATCCAAGTCACAGCATTTATCCATCAACCTCACTCAGAACAGACTTGGAAAGAAAAAAATAGCCAAAAATGCCACATTCAACAATAATTTTATTGAAGAAGTTCAATGCAGAATATTTAAATTTAATAAAAGGTCATAACGAAAGAGGGAGTGCTTACAAGTGGTGTGTTTTTTTAAAACAGTAAATAGTATGTCTCCAATGGCTGCCATAAAAGTTACTGAGCAGAAGTTAGAAGCTTTAGATCAGTGGTTCTCAACCTTCCTAATGGCGCGACCCTTTAATACAGTTCCTCATGTTGCGGTGACCCCCAACCATAAAATTATTTTTGTTGCTACTTCATAACTG
>JANHFM010006899.1:56572-67110 GCA_032468115.1 Grayia smithii
TGCTAGCTGGGTGGAGAAAACCTGAAAACTTCCAGATTCAGGTTTCCACAGATGTGCCGACATCTCTAATAAATTGGAACTTTGAGGAAACTCAGGCCTCAGAGTTTTATTTTGTTGGGGGTGTTTCTTGGAACCCTGACATACCAGTTCACAGGAACCGGTAGGTTTTTTTAACTACTGGTTTAATTGAACTGGTAGCTAACTACTGGTTCGCCTGAACCAGTAGCTTTTTTTTACTATTGGTTTGCTCGAACCAATAGTTTTTATCACTACCGGTTCACCCGAACCAGAGCGAACCAGTAGCATTTCACTCCTGAATTGAGGGCTTAAAAGCCAAATAACATTCCCAGAAAGTGTTTTGCTTGTAACAAATCATTTGTTAAATTTGTATGCTGCCCATCTTGCCAAGGGGTGATTCTATACAACCAAGTATAAATGACAAAATAAAACATTAATAAATATTAACATTAAAATGGACAATGAATGGATGTAATTACAGTTTCAAGATATGTAACACCACTTTAAGAACGTATAACATTGTAATTCTAAGGACTGCTTTGTATTGTTTTTCTCTCCATTTAGTACTTTTCTAGCTTCAACTGTAATATTATTCTGTCAAGATCTAGACAAATACCCCTTTTTTTCCACTGGAATGAAGCAAATTACAAATCTATCCTTGTAATATACATTTTTTCCAGCACAAATCCAATTTATTTTGATATTGATTTTTAAAGATAAATAAAAGGCAATATGGAAATGTGTAGGTTTTTAATGAACTTTTTCATGTGTGGACATGTAGGCCTGTGATTCCTGGTAATACGTGCATTTTATATGCAATGTGATATGGAGTACAGATAGTTCTTAAGTTATGGTGATTCGTTCAATGACCATTCAAAGTGATGATGCTGAAGGAGTGGCACTCATATCCAGTCTCCAAAGTTACAACCCTTGCAGCGCCCCCACATGGTCAAAATTCAGGAGTCTGGCAACTCAGATGCAGCCATTCAAAAGGGAATAGCAGCTTTACTATAGATTCCAAGAAGTTTCAGAAGAAATAAATGTGGTTCAGCTCCCTAAAGGAGTATGAAGTCCACAGACAAACCAGAAGTGGTGCAAGAGTTGAAAAGGAGGCAGGGCTTTAAACATGGTTGTTAAACCTGCAGCCCACGGGCCAGATGTCACATGCCTCACGCACTGGCCATGCCCCCCCCCAGTTTAGAAAAGGGGGGGAAAGTCATGATATGTCTTGTGATGACAGTGTGACATCGCAAGTTTGACACCCGTGCTTTAGAAGAACCAGGTCTTGGGCCTGGGGGTGGGGGGAAATGAAGGCTTGGAGGGAGACCTCAATTAACAACCTGTGAACAACCAGGAATGCCAGGATTGCAATCATTAAGGGATGTGGTCACATGGCATTGCATTTTACAACCACATTGCTTAGTGTTGGAAATTCCAGTCCCAACTGCCATTGCAACTTGAAGATTAGGTGTATTGCCCAATTCACAGTCTTTTGTATCTTTTCTTGTTAGTGAACTGTCCTGCAAAGGCTTGGAACAGTGGTGGGTTGCTACCGGTTTGCCTTGGTTCGGGCAAACTGGTAGTAGTGGTGGCGAGAGGCTCCGCCCACCCACCCAGACGTCATCAAATATGATCTGCGCATGTGATCGTGCATCGCGAGTGAACCAGTAGCAAAGGTAAGTGAAACTCACCCCTGGCTTGTAAGTATAAAAACAAAAAACAAAAGTTTCCTGGATTGTATGAGGAGGGGGATTTCAGTTTTAATGTACAGAGAATACTTTAGTCTTTTTCAGAAACAAGAGTAATAAAGCATTATTCCCTCTATAGAAAACAGGGGAACCAAACATTGTACCACTGAGAACTTTAATTTATATATCGGATGTCTTCCACTTCAGTGTAGCCCCTAGTACTCCTCCAAAAGCAAAAGACTGCACTCCCTGCACTGTGACTTTACTGTGTTTATTCATTTTTTTCTTTTTAAATCAGAGCAAATAATGCAAGAGGGAAATCTCCAAGCAATATATTGTTCAGAGGAGAGAGGACATAAAAGTCTTGATGTCTCCTGAAAACTCACCTGCAGCCCCTGAAGTTATAAAAAATGTACTTGTGTCCCTTCCTGCTGGGCTAGATTGGTATAAATTGTTAGTTGCTAGTAAACACAGGCCTTTGGGATTATCATGTAAATACAGTTTATCACTCCTTCCCCCTGCCCCATTCCTCATCTCTTTCACCTATTACCTTAAAGCAATACATAAACAAAAGAGAAGTAAAATATCAACATGGAGCAAAGTATATAACAAAGCACAGGAACATCAATTTCAGTTTGTATAACAAAAAAAGAAAGTGCCCTTGAGTCCATAACAAAGCAACAGCTTGCTTATATTCAATGCACTCAAATCAATGAAATCAAGAGGCAGCATTACACATAAGCCATGTTAAACATTTTTTGAAAAGCACACAAAATGCCAGGTTTAATTACAGTTGTTTATTAATAGAAGGACCATGTTCGAATTTGCAGTCCTATTCGTGCCAACATTTTATAGATAATCTGATTAAACCACATTCAGAGAAAGTCTGGTGCAGTCAAGACAGATTAATGTGCAAGCACAGAGAAATGTTCTGCTAAACTTTAATATTCCAGAATTTTTTTTAAAAAAAAAAACGACTTGCATGTATGATCAGAAGATAGAGAGGCAAACGAAACCTGGGAAGTTATGTAAGTACAGTAATTTAAATGTTAAAAAGTGGAGATAAATTCAATATAATAAATTCATTCTTACTCCAATTATTCTTTCTAAATGAATCAAATAGAATGAATAGAATTCTTTATTGGTCAACTGTGGTTTTATTTGCCAAGTGTGCTCCATTGCCAAGACACACAAGGGATTTGTCTTTGGTGCATATGCTCTCAGTGTACATAAAAAGAAAAGATACATTTGTCAAGAATCATAAGGTATGACACTTAATGATAGTCATAGGGTACACATAAGCAATCAAATCATACTGGGAAACAATCAATATAAATAATACCGTATTTCCCCAAAAATAAGAACCTTATTTTTTTGAACCCTGAAATAAGTGCTTGGCCTTATTGCCATGCGCTCAAAAGCCCGATTGGGCTTATTATCAGGGGATGTCTTATTTTGGGGAAAATAGGGTAGTACCTCAGAGAATGACTAAATGATGAGAACTTTGCTGTTAAGATCAACAAACACACAATTAACAGACGGGTTTGGGGAACAATCATTTATGTATTAAGCAGAGACCTGATCAATTCTTTCCTTTAAAATCCTGACTATTCAATAACTCTCCTTAAATTCCCTAGTTCTTGAAAGGTTTGCCTGTTCTCCATGAACATATCTAGCTGTAATCATTCCCTCTAGAGCAAGAGCTGGTTCAAAAGAACGATTTCAATCCCAGTTACTAGCTTCACTTTGCTAAGGTAAATTGCTTTGCAAAATCACCTACACGAAGCCATCCATAAAGAGTTTTTTTTTTCCAAATTCAGCTTCCTATAAAGTTGCAAAAAGGGCTCACACTTGTAGATTACCTACATTCATACACAATTTTCTTTCAATAGCATACCAAATTCTGTGAGCTCAGTTGAAAGGCAACTCGGCTATTTATGCAACAACAAAAGGATGAAGAGGGAAAAAAATCATCACCAAAAATGGAAAGGAGAAGACAGCGTAGGTTAGCATATGCTAAATTTATATGTTTTGCTGCAAATCTAAAAATGACTCCTAGTATATAAAAAGAAACAATACATTTCGTATTGGAGAAGACTATGAAAAAGTTCATCTACAATATATGCCAGTGTTGGCAAACCTTTTTGGCACCAAGTGCTGAAATGGGAGCGCGTGCAGCGGGGGAATACCAGAAACCAGAAGAGCAGCTCCCTGATGCACACGTGTGGGAGCACCAGAAACTGGAAGAGTACACACATGCAAAGACCAGCGGGCCAGCGCCTATGTTCACTCCGGAAACCAGAAACTCAGCTTCCCAGCACACACATGTGCCAAGGAGCTGGTCTTCCAGTTTCCAGCACTCCGCTCCCATGCAAACGAAGACCAGCTGGCCGACGTGCATGTGCACGACGGAACCCCGAAGGGCAACGAGCGATGGCTGGCATGCCCAGAGAGATGGCTCTGTCTGTCACTTTCATCACGCGTGCCATATGTTCGCCATCACTGGTATATGCCTTTTGAATATGTGCTTCTGGTGTTAAGTATTGATGGATATGTTCAAGATATTTTATCTGATCTTGTTCTTGCCTTCTTCAAATGGTTTTTTACTTTCAAATACACATTTGATTCAGAGATATTTTAGACAGAAGATATCTATAAAGTGAGAACTGTCCTCCCAGATCACTTCCAGTAAGTCTGTATTCAATAATTCAAATAACTAACAATCTGGTCTCTCCACACGTCATCTTTAGTGAAGTGTGCAAACCAGCGTCTGAATTTCCTGTGTTGGATGAGGAGAATACATCTTTCTCCTTCTATCCTGGCCACTTTTTACAAAGGCACAATTGACAGTGTTTTAACAAACTGCATCACTGTTTGGTTTGGTGGCAACAGTGCCTCAGATAGAAAGTCCATTCAGAGAGTGGTAAGGACAGCTGAGATGATTATAAGAAGCTCCTTTCTTGTCATTCAGGATACTGCTTATAAGCACTGTGTGCATAGATCTCAAAGCATTGTTAGAGACCCCACACAATCTGTTTCTGTTGCTCCCCTCTGGGAGAAGGTTTTGAAGTATTTCTAGGACTACCAGATTCTGCAAAGCTTTGTTCCTTATGCCATCCATCTGGTAAACTTGCAAGATTTGTTTCTCTCACCGTATACATATATACATCCAAACTAGACTGTGTTGTTTCTCTGTGTCATATATGTAAGTAGTGTATATGCATAATTTTATATGTATGTATGTATTTATATATTTCTCTATTTTGTCATGTTTATGTAGTGTATATTAGAGGCAGATTAGTGTACATTCAAAGTGACAATAAAGCTATTCTATTCCATTCCATTCCATTCCATTCCATAGTAGAACCAGTATCGTTGTGTGCTTTTGTTAACTGTATACTTGAAAACAACCATTATGGGATACATTTCTCAATAACTAAATACCTAGTGACTTTGTTTTATGGGATGTATGAATCAGTCCATTTTGTTATTAGGCACATCTTTTATAAAATCAGTTCATAAAACGTTCATTCTGCATTTGCAAGAATATTTGCTTCTGTTTTATAGGCAAGTTTTCCAGTTTATTCTGTGTCTTTCAGTAACAATATAAACAGGGAATGGTGGGGAAATGGTAGCAAAGCACTTTTTAGGGAAAGGGAAGAAAAATGGACAATGAAACTTTAATGAAACTTTAATCTTGTTTCATAGCTTTAATGATGCATTTCACTTAACACGCACAAGAAGACACACTTGTTCAAGAGTTAATAGACATAATATCTAGTATAACTTTAAAACCAATGGGGATTTATATATATATAGCTTCGTATCTTGAAGTTTACTAAAGCCATGTTAATTAAAAAAAATAAAACTTATTAATAAGCCTAATGAATAAATTGATAACATTTATTTTTTAATAAACATAGTATCATAGGGGCCTTGGAGGTCTTCTAGTAAACAAGAGATAATCTCACTTGTTTTCCAACAGTAGCTCATCTCTGGCTGCATATTTGTCTTGGTGATCTGTGGAATATCAAATAGCATCAAACAGTATCCTAAGCTTAGAAGAAAACCGAGCAATAATGAGATTATCTCAGTACTTCTAACAAGCAGTTCAATTAAAAATGTGCAATGGTGATGCCATCAAGCTCAAAATTGGTTCTGCATGACTGAAGTCCAGGCCTAATATTCTCACATTATTCATGCCCAATCATTAGACTGTGACCCTTGACATTTTTTTTTCCTTTTCTTTCTCAAGGCAGCCAGCCAAAAAAAGTGCAGTAAAACATGAGCCAAAAATCAGCCAGTTAACCAGGTTGGCATTTTTTAGGATGAACTTTATCCTGCATGGGATCAGTTCATCAGTTTGATGATGTTCTAAACCTGTGTTGGCGAACCTATGGCACGTGTACCAGAAGTGGCACACAGAGCCATTTTTCCGGGCATGCGAGCTGTCGCCAAACTCACCTGAAACTGCACGTGTGTGCGCACCCCAGCTGCTGTTCAAGCCTCTAGTGCGCATGTGCACAATTCAAGGGACCCAGCTGGTCTTCGGAGCTCTCCTGCACATGTGCGCGTTTGAGCACGTGTGCGAGACAACTGGTGTGCAGCATGCACAGCACAGGGTGGGGGCGCACATGAAAGCTGTGAGCATGTGCAGATGGTGCAGTTGCACACGCAGCACATGGGGAGGAGCCGCGCATTACTGCTGATGGCATGTGTGCGAAGCACGTTCCTGTTTGGCACTCGGTAAGTAAAAGTTCGCCACCACTGTTCTAAACACTGAAGGATTTGTGATAGGGTCAGTCAGATCCATAATAAGTATTTTGCCAGATCTCCAAATTTATCAGTAAAGTACCACTAGAAACTAGTTACAAAAATTAAAACCACAAATGTACTTGAAAGGATTTTGTTAAATACTTTAGTTTTTATTTTATTTTGTAGCCCCTACATTATATTAGTTATATTTAACTTATTCTAAATATAATTACATCATAATATAACTGGATCACATTGTTTAAAAAAATCCCAAATTCAATACATGGGATCTCAAAATGGGCCTGAAAATTATTTCTTCATTTCTTCAATTATTTCCTCATAATAATTTAGCATACTTTTCATAATAATATAAATAATATATTCAAAATAATACCCAAAAGAGTATTTCAATATAACATTAATATGAAAATCTGGAGACCCACTATCAAACAGAGTAAATATTACTTCTCCGATTTTGTGCCTCCTAGTTACTGTGCGTTTGTGTCTGTGTATACATGTGCACTTTCTAGTCAGTCTTGATTCCTGCCATCTGCCTGAACTACACCAGACTGGATTATGCTACCTGGACCTTATAGTTTCTGAGATTCTTAGCCAACATAATTCTTGGAGAGCACCAGAGAGGAAGAAAATTGTAATAAAAAATATTGAACAACATAGGCAAAAAAAACACAACTCAAAATATAGAATGTGTTGGATAAGGTTACATGAAGTACTTAATGTGCATCTTTTTCATTTTGAAAATTCTAATCATATTCTTGATTATTCTAGTTATATATATATTTTAGTTATGAGGTAGTTATACTTGGAATGGTCAGTGGAAACATGGAGCAAGGCTGCCAAAAAACATGGCGGTTTGACACTATCAAAGCTGACACCAACCAGAGCATAAAGCCACTGAAAGAAACAATATAAGATTGGAAAATATGGAAACAGGTAGTCCATAGAAGAGAGTCAGACATGAGAGCAACAGCATCCAAGTGCAGTATTTCTGATTTCTTTAACAGCCCTAGAAATTTGTACATACATGCAACAAAGATGTTCTCCTCCAAGCCACATACTTCTTCATATATTGTACAAATTATTTTTCACTTGGCATTCAACCAAAATGAGTGTATTATTTCTTGTTCATTTTTATATTAGTTTTCCTACAAGGTTCTGAAGATGGTTTATATTCTTCATTTTATTGTCACAACATCCTTGTGAGAAAGATTTATTGTATTGATTTCATTCACAGGACTTACATGGCCACCTATCTCATATAATCATTCTGAGGGCTCACAAGATACGCACTAATCAAAGGTAATCCAGTGATACACACACACACACACACACACACACACACACACACTCCTAATCAAATAAGTCAATTTAGGTCCAAAGATATGTTCAGAAATATTTGAAATCAGGTAGGGAAAATAACAAAGCATTTTGTTTCTTCCTGCCACTGTGTTTTCTCTAGGGCAGTGATGGCGAACCTTTTCAGCACCAAGTACCCAAATCAGAACATGCGTGCATGTACGTGTGCTGGAAACCTGAAGATCAGCTGACCAGTGCACACGTGCCTATTTTTTTGGCTGTTTTTTGGGTCATTTTCAGGCAGTTTTCTGGTGCTCTGGCACCCACAAAGACCAGCTGGATGGCCCGTATGTGCGCGCCAGAAACCAGAAGAACCAAAAGAACAGCTGGTGACTGTGTGCATGTCCACAGAAAGGGCTCTGTGTGCCACCTCTGGCATATGTGCCATAGGTTTGCCATCACAGCTCTCGGGCTTGAAAAACTTTTAGCATGGGAAAGCAATGCTTGAAACTGAATTCATTCTGCTAAGGGCAGAGCAGTAGTAAAATATTTTTTTTAAAAAAAGTTTCAGATGTAATGTGTGAACTATTACCCTCATCATATTTTTTGTATGCATGCAGCTGTTAAGACAACTATCCTTATTTTGATGCAGCATTTCTTTTGATCTTTTAAATAAATCTCAATTCATCACAGCTGTAGAGCTGGGCAAACACAATGCTAATCTGGGTCACTAAAACATTGTAATTAAAAATTAAAAGTAACCCTGCCATTGCTACTTCAACATACAAATAACATCTACATAGGAGTCTTAATAATATGTATGCCAAGATTAGCCATTCTCCAATTAGCTCCAATTTTCCCTCTCATTAGAATAGAAACTTTTTTTTAAAGGACTGAACAGTAGCTCTTCATAGAGTGGGGCTACATATATAGTGATAGTTTAAACCATTTTTTTTTTAAAAAAAATCTAAATATTTTCCTTCCTTCCGTCCTTCCTTCCTTCTTTTCTAATATTTGTTTCTCAGTGGTGGAAAGAATTGATAATTCTTTGGTTTATTCTTCCTGGTACAAGCATGCTTGTTCAAAATCATCTTCTATTAGAATATGTGTGGGATTTGCATTTTCTTAGGCTTCATTAAGCACTGGGAAGCAATTAGGCATTTTATTTTTCTTTCTTTCAATATTTACTTGTTTTCAGAAAACCTAACAATCAGCCTCCTTAACTAACCTTGAGAGCAATGCCCTGGGATCCAGAGGGAATAGCGGGACTATGCAAATCTAAACTGTGAAAACTTTGATTATTTCCTCTTGCATACTCTTGTTCTACCTCCATCTTCACCCCAATTTCAGCTGAGCAAATGCAAGATGTGTTAGGAATATGAAATACCAGAACACAGCCCTAATTATCATATGATTAATAGCATCTTCAAATGAAGCGAATTATATCCTCCAATTATCACTTGAATGAAACAATTAATCTTTAATGCCTAACAAAAAGAAAACAGTCTGTTTTTTTCCCATCCTTTTAAAAAGGATATATGGTACATTTAATGTACGTGTGTGTGTGTATTGTATATATAAAATACACACAGAGACACACAGATGATACAGATAAAACTAAAAGCAAGAAAGACAGAAAACTGAATTAAAGGGAAGCCACAAGATCATGAAAGTTTCTATTTTTTCTATGAAATGTCAGCTCAAACATGAAACTACTGAAGTATAATTGCCTGCTTGTCAGTTCTGACATTAACTTTTCCTGACTTTTGAATGACAATAGACTACTTTCAACATTTTAATAACTACTCATTTATTTATCCTTTCATGGATATGTAACGTTGTCAATAACTTTGAGATCTTTGTATGGAAGTGAAAATGTATCCAGTTTTATATGAATATTGAATCCTTTAATTGGTCTTGCAAGCAACCACTAATTATTAGCAAAGGGCAATGACTGTTACTGTCTAAAATGTTCACTGGTATTTTGACAGGAAAGTAGAAATTGTTATAATGTTTATTTCTTTTTCCAATTTACAAGCTTTGCATCTTCTCTGTGACTTTACTTTCATGAAAAGTCTTCCTCCAATTGAGTTTATCTCCTGGTGATTACCTGGATACCACGGCGGCGCAGTGGTTAGAGTGCAGTACTGCAGGCTATTTCTGCTGACTGATGGCTGCCTGCAGTGTGACAATTCAAATCTCACCAGGCTCAAGATTGACTCAGCCTTCCATCCTTCCGAGGTGGGTAAAATGAGGACCCAAATTGATGGGGCAATATGCTAATTCTGTAAACCGCTTAGAGAGGGCTGTAAAGCGGTATATAAATCTAAGTGCTATTGCTATTGCTATACATCCTTGTAGTCATAGCACCAAACAATGTGACAGGGCCCATATGTGAATCAATATCATTTCCTATTCAGATGAACCTGTTAAAAATGTAAAGTATACATTATCTATACTTGGCATTATAGAAACAGTATGATCTGTATTGTTTCTCACACCAAAAGATGTGCTATACATCATATACATTTAATCCTTCTGCTTATAAAATCCTGCATGTTTTATCTACTGTGTTTCCCCGAAAATAAGACATAGTCTGATTTTAGTACGCTTCTAATAAGCCCTACCCCAAAAACAAGCCCTAGTTACTCCACATCAGTCAGGGATGTGGCCAGAACCAGAGTATTTATTTATTTATTTATTTATTTATTTATTTATTATATTTATATGCCGCCCATCTCCCGAAGGACTCTGGGCGGC
>JANHFM010006901.1:18868-32501 GCA_032468115.1 Grayia smithii
GCTGCCTGTTTTGAAGACTTCTGATCTAGCATTTGTTCTACGAGTTTTTGGTTTTCCTGAGCTCCAATTTTTGGTAATATTGCATGTGACAGAGAGTTCTGGAAAGTTCAGAAACTGTGCACTGTTTTGTATCACATTGTCTAATGAAGATATTATCTAGTTATGAGTTTTGAATAAATATATATATATATTTTATTATATTATAAATATAAATATAAATATAATATATATATATTTTATATTTTATATATATATAAAAATAATAAACACAGGTAAATATATCAATACATAGGTAGATTTTTGATTGAACCGCCTGACTGCTTAGATCTTAATTGTGCTTTTAAATTATTTATTTATGTGCTTATTTATTTATGTATCAACACTTGTCTGTCATCCACTACTGTGACACTGGAAGACTAGCTAAACAGATGCTTTTTACTATTATAGGGCATCAGGTAAGCCAGACAGCAAACATTCTGCTAAAAGCTAACAAACAAGCTCATTGAAAGCTTGAGAAGCTGAAGGGACCAGCTATCACAACACTGTTATTGCAAATTCTACAGTCTTTGCTGATAGAAAGAAGTCAAGAAGGGAAACACTCTTATCCTGCCATCTATCATAAGTACATTCCACAGTTTATCTTTGGCAGAAGTTGACAGGGCCCTGAAGCTTCAGCTCTTATGTGCAGCGTGTGAGGTAACTGTCTATCACTTGAAGGGCATGATGACCAGTAAAAAAAATGACCTTTCAGCTTGATATAAAAAGATAATGGTAAAAAGGAGCAGGAAGTACAAAGAAGATGCTTTCATTTGCACTTCACTTTTGCTAACACAAACTTTTGAAAATTAGGCTTTGAGTTAATAATTGATTTTTAATCTGCCCTAGATAATATAGCATTTCTAATCTGCTGCGGACATTGACATACAATATGGGATTCATCAGTATTGCAATCAAAAGTCTTGAACAAGGAAATGGAGTATATTTCTCTAGTAATTTAGGCTGTAGATAAAAAGGCCTTCCAAATTCACAGAACAGCCTGATGCTATCAGATGAGAAATGTAGATGTGTGGTTTCCAGTTTGAATCTAATGTCAGAAATGAGCTCAGTAGTTGGCTTGAGGTAAGTCATTATTCTGTCAACCTCTATCTTTCATTGTCAATTTAAAGAAAGTAATATGGAGGGGCTTGTAACATCACAAAGATAATACATATAAACTGTTTTGCACATACCAACATATATCATTCATCTTCCAATAGAAAATCAAACATATTTTAATGAAACTGCTTCTTCCATAATTTCACTTTAGCTGCTAGATATTTCTGATTCTTTTTATGATGAGATATTCTTTAGAGTATGGAAAAATATAATTAGTTGCATTGTTATTGTTATTGTTAATAACATGGAATCTAAACAATCATGCACAATGAGTGTTGCATATAACCCTCTTCCCAGTGGATAAATCTTCATACCATTCTATTGCCAATCTTAATGATATTAACTGTAGTTACTTCTAGAATCAGGCAGCTACATATATCTTCTTAAGGAATACCATATTTTTCACACTATAAGACACACTCCCCCCCCCCAAAAAAAAGTGGCTGGAAATGTTTGTGTGACTTATAGAGTGAATATTGTGGCAGGGAGAGGGGGGGCTAGTCATGGCCGCCACTTGTCACTGCCGGGGAAAGCTGGAGCCTTCGATGTTGAGCAGCAGATCATGGTTGGATTGGCCTCCCAGAATACTGCCAATCAGCTGTTCTAGGTAGTGGGGCTCGATGCCAATCGCTACCGTTTGCCGCCATCACCATTTGCTGCTGAATGGTGGCAATACGCAGCGGTGAAAGGCGAATGGCACCAGTGGTGGTGAACAGCGGTGAACAGTGGCAGCGGTGGCAATACCCGCCACTAGAACAGCTGATCAGCAGTATTCTGGGAGGCCAATCCAACTGCCAATCAGCTGCTCAGCAGTGAATGCTCCAGTGTTCCCTGGCGGTGGCAGCAGTTCAGCTCAGTTGACTGGTGGTGGGAGCAACAAAGCGGAGTCCTCATGAACCATGTGCTGGGGCTGTGATAACATGCTGAAGCTGACCAGGCTGTTTGTTGTTTGCTGCAAGGACATTAGCCAGTGTCTGGATAGATGCTGGAAGGCAGAGGCAGGTTTTTTTTTCTTGTTTTCCTACCCAAAAGCTAATGTGTGTCTTATGGTCCTGTGCATCTTATAGTGTGAAAAATACGGTAGTTTTTGACAGAGCATAAATTATAGCCTGTAACATTGCCCTGTCCTCCTTCAAGAATATGAAAGAGAATTCTCAAATTATCACCAACTCCTTGTCTGCTAGAGGTTGTCTCCCAGGTTCTTCTTCTCTCAGTCATGTGGCTGAAGCCAGCGGGGTCTGTAATTGTGAAGGGAGCTTCTCCTCATTGTCAGACTGTCCATGAAGCTGCTTCTTAACCTTTTTCTTTGGCATTTCTTAGCCTTAGTTCAGCAATTAAGTGCGGTTCTCTTCAACGTTAAAAAACAATAAATCTAGCTAATTAGCCTAGATACGCTTGTTATCGCAGCAGCGGAGAAAACCATTTATCCAAAAAGTAAAGAAAAAGCAAACCATCCTCTGCTACCACTTGACAGAGCATACATTATAGCCTGGAACATCGCCCTGTCCTCCTTCAAGAATATGAAAGAATTCTCAAATTATCACCAACTCCTTGTCTGCTAGAGGTCAGCGAATCTTGTTTTCTCCGTTGCATGCAAAAATAATTAAAACAAAACCCGAAGTACATACTAATAACTTTATTTACAAACAAAAAGTAAAAAATACTAATTGCCTACATTATTGCAGATGTTCATCAGTGAGCATCACAGAGAGAAGAAAGAAAAAAGGAAAATAGAAAGCAAAAACAATTGTTCTTCTGGACATGCACATAAAGTATAAAACCAGGTGTGTTACCAAAATATAGCTGGGTCATGTGACAATCATCATGGTTACAAAGATAAGATGTCCTACAAACACCAAACCTTGTTGGAGCCAGCTGGCAACAAAAAACGTAGTGACAGTTTTTCTTAATGGAAAAGGATGAAATTTATCAACAGATATTTCATATTCAGAAAAGGATTATACAGCAGTCTTCATTCTGAATTACACTGTAAATAGTAACTAACAGATAAACCAACCACAAGGCTGAAATTACAGCTTTGTGGCTTATATTTAAAAATCAGGTTAAGGTGAATACATTTTGTTTATCAAATGTTTTGGAATGTAGCACATCAAAGAATATTCCTACAAAGGTTTCCTACAAAGGGCTACAGATAGTGGAATCCTACCACTATGAACAAAAGAGTAAAGTGCTGTAACTTGTATCTTTCATCACACTGTCTTTGGTTTCAATATGATTTTGCTTCAAAATGGTCTTCTGAGTGATTCTTATGTGCCATCACGTCATTGTTAACTCTTAATGACCACATAGATTTTCTTCATGACAATCTGTTCCTAAATTCATATTTCATGTCTTCCAATGATGGAGGCAAAGGTCTTCCAATGGTCTTCTAGATGAGTTAATTCACAGGGTAAAGCATCAAAGGATTTTACCAGCTTACCTGAAGGGCCTCAAGATGGAGTGGATGGCTCTAATCAGCTATCAAAAGGAACATTTGAAATATCTCATCCCATTGCTACATGTTGCAAAAATCTATGGTTCCTCATGTGGTTAACTGTTAAGTTAAACAATGATAACAGATATTCTCTTTGCCTGATAGTTTTGTTCATTAGCAATAAATGAAGTGTCCTTTAAGTTCTTTTACTAAAGACCTATTTTCAGAACTTTGTGTGTTGTAAAAATACAGCAAGTAAAGAACAATATGAGCTGGTGGTTGTGGTGACTGCGTTAAGGGTCTCCAAAGAATTCTCAGATGGAGGAAAGATAAATAATTTCCAAGTGAAACAATTAAGGATGGATTATAATATAATTGTAGAACAATATCCCCAGGCACTAAAGGTGCTTGAATTTTATTCAGTCATTAATTAAAGATAAGGCAGAATGGTCATGTTTAATTATTTAAAGATTCTTTCACCATATATCAAATTCTCACACACCAAAAATGATATAGGTTAAATTTAAAACAAACCCTTCTCATCTAATTCAATTATATTTTTCGTGTCTTCTGTAATTTGCTGTGTACTAGCATTTCTTCCATTATATCGATAAATGTAAAGATAAGAGAAATGATAGTAGAACAGTTTAAAAGTTGCAATTTAGTCATGGTGTCTCTCCATTCAAGAAAAAAAAGGGGGGGAAAGAAATAAACAAAGAGAACTATGCCATTTTATGTCCTGGTTCTGCCTTCCTCAACCTGCTGAACTCTTCAAGTGTTAGCTTTCAGTATTCATGCATTGCCAGTGTGCTTAACAGTTATGGCAACTGAAATCCAAACACCTGGAAGACAACAAAACAGAAAAGGCTGCTCCAGGAGCAAAGCTGCAATTTTATGTTATGTTTTATCATTGTCAACTAAGTGTAATTTACTTTTGAGTAGGCATGTTTAGGATTTTGAGGTTTCTGTGGTCTTAGACAGGGCAATGGTTAATTTAAATCAAAGCTAGGAATATTTCTAACTTTGCTACTTATTTTTCCAGCTTGAAATTGGCCAGTTTGATTTCCTTGTTACTTAGAAGTTGTCTCCGAACAAAAATGTATATATTCTGTGGCATCTAATAAAGTAGTAAGGAAATAGCTAAGGAGTGAAAGAATGGATACTGATTTACCATAATGGGTTAGGGTTAGAAAAAGAAGTTTTCTAAATATAAATCCATTCACTAGTCACTAGACATTTACTTAATAACAGGAGAGTTTATAGGCTATACACAATAAGAAAACAAAATACTTGTGTTTCACCCAAGGTCTTATATATGATATATTAATTCTTGAGATTTGCCCTGCCCATGTGGCACCCTGAAAAATTTATAGCCCTCTAATGATAGTACAACACAATTATTTATTTTTTAGGAAGAGGACAAAATCCAGCTTTACTATAGCTATTGATTGCCTGAGGGCATAACGGCACTTTTCCTTCACAGTTCCCTTTCTCCATCATTTTTATAATGCATAGGATTATATCCATAATGTGAATCACAAAGACTGTTCTGAGATGGTCAAATGCATATTGTGTTAATGATTGAAATGGCACCTGTGTTAATGCTTTCTCTGTTGCATTTAAGTACCAGTTTATCATTCAGACCATGGAAACTAAAGAAAGCTCTATTATGCACTTTGCTGTCTCTCTAGAGTAGTCATTTCTTGATTTGCAGCTATTTTGGTTCCTATTCCCCAAACCAGTTGGGGAATATCCAACTATATATTGAAACTATGATGATGCAGTGATAAGAGAGAATGACTTATGTGATTAATTAACTGAGAGCATATGATATTTTTCCACTCTACTCCAACAAGTAATGGATAAATATAATAATTTCCTCTTCTTTTCATTTATTTTGCTCTTTTTAAGAACTTTACTGCCGTATAAAGATTTCTTTAAAAAATGCCTGAAATCATGTTTTGTTAATTTTTTAATAAGTTCTTTCCCCTAATATAATGCATTTCTTATTAATTTGCTTACATTTTGTATGCATTTTCCACTAATACCCTCCCCATGTGTCCTTGGTTTTAATGTCTGATTTTAACTTTTTATATTTTAACTGCATATCAGTAGTGGGTTTCAATTTTGGTCGCTACCGATTTGCTTGCAGGCATGCATGTGCTCACGCACGCACATGATGCTCCTGCGCATGCGCAGAGATGTCTAGGCAGTTGGGCGGAGCCTCACGCCGACACCGCTACCGGTTCTCCCGATCCAGGGTGAATCGGTAGCAACCCACCACTGCTTCATATGTAACTGTAAGCTGCCCAGAGAAGCTCTTTCTCTTTGACAAAAATGCTTACACTCTTTAATAAAGGGCAGGGAAAAAAATACAAGGGTCTATATCAAATTCATCATGGTGTAATTATGTCCCTTGTTTTACGCTGGGTAATCATACCAAGGGTCGAACATTTAACATTCGACACATTGGAAAGTAAAGTTACCACTCATTTTGAAAAACTGACAGTTTTTTGTTTTTTTTTTGAACCAGGTTGTTTGGTTCTTTTTTAAATGTCTTTCATTTGTTGCCAGAATTTTTAAAAGGTACAGCCATATCTATTTGCATATCCCAACACACCTAGTAACTGAGTCATGGAAGAAGGCACTCCCTCTTTCTCCTTGGGCATTCAAGAATTTGCAGTGTTTGCATGTAATATAAACGGTAAGAGTTTGCCCCCTAGCAAATAAACACCTTGCCCTGCCTTTCTCTTACAGATCCTGCTTTCCTTAGGTGCCATCATGATACACATTGTAGATAATTAGGAGGAATCTTCAGAAACTTCGAGTCTCCATATACCTTCATGACATTTTAAAAGAACAAAACACCAACAACCGCTGTTTCCAGCAATTGAACAATAAATGTTTGGATGAACATAGAAAACTTACAATTTCCAATGCTTTTCTTACTTCAATGTTTTTAAGTAATTGTTTCTGAATATTTCTTGAAATACCTTTTGAAGAAAAAGAGTTAAAATATGCATCTTTATCCATACAGTTCCACTGAAGTTCTTTGGAGTTTAGCGAGACTTAACTTCTGTAAGTACATAAAGGAATACACCCCTCCCCAGAAATAAATATTTACCTTCTTGTCAAGTGATTAATGAAATAAACATTGAAACACATCTTAAAGGCTTTGCTCGCTTTCTGGATAAATCATCATTGTAAAGAAATATTGCTGAAAACATACAGCATATATTTGGCAATCCTCCACTTTCATTAGTGATCCAGTTTACACATCTAAGCAATTAGGATTTGCCATGGATAAATACAGTTTTATCCAATGATTAGCAAACAATTTTTCCAAGAGGGCAATTCTAATATATAACATTATTTGTACTAGAGGCATAGAAGATGGGGAAAAATATATTACAAGCTTTATTACAAACCCTATTTCATATTTTAACTCCTCCTTTCTTTTCCCCTTGTCATTCTGAGCAGGACATGGACAGAAGCCAACATTCCATTAGTCATTTCTTGTATTTCCCACAGTGGTGAATCTTCCTATAACTTTACTTCCTATAATATTTTTGAGCATGCTCTGCCATGAATTTTCAGAATTATTCTTCAGAATAATTGGAGAAATATGGATAAACCAAGCCCTTTGCTTTAGAGACATGACGAGACGTGTTTGGATAGCCAAGCTCTAATTCCAATGCCAGCTGAAGCCACACCTTTGGGAATACGCTCTCTCTGAGCTTCGTTCAGCACCGTTTTGTCCCAACTTGTTTGGCGAAGCTTGAACAATAACACATATTTGAGCAGAAAGCAAACGCATACATTCATTGCATGGTAATATACTATGACATACCAAAAGATCTAAAGCTCACAATGGCTTTCAGATTACTTTTACTGAGTTGTAGCTATCTGGGTTTGAAAGGAAACATTGATGCTTCTATTTTGTACACTCTGTTCAAAGGGACTTGCATTCAAGTAGAGGTAGAATAGCTATCTGAAAACAACCAGAGTTGATAATATCGTATCCTTTTCAGGACTCTTGTATGTGTTGATGAAATCTGATAGGACTCAGATGCTCCATTTGGAATCCAAATGACCTAATGTCCTTTTTGTAGGAAAACACTATTCTTTCTTCTGTGGGGAGCTACTTCTATTCAAATAGATTTTGGCCAATGAGAGATTCCTCACTATGTTTTAGCTTTTTCTTAGAAAAGAATATGAGCCTTTCCCATGTGATAAGGTTAGATTCAGATTTATGAATTTAGTATTTATTGATTAAAGCTGGATAATGTTTTTTTTTAACAATCTGAAAGGCTTAATGAAGGCATTTTTCTGCTTTTTCACCTATCATCTATCACATTCAGAAACAACGTCAAATTTGCTCAGCTGCAATTGCCACAAGCATGCAATTTTTTGACATCTATTTTTCATTTCATTTCATTCATAATACTGTACACTGTATCAGGCCTTCAAACAATAATGTTCCTGGACATTCAAGATAATTTTGCTCCATTGCTTTATTTTTAGGATTTCTCTCTATTATAAATAACTGGATGGAAGTAGTCTACAAACACTGACAGGTAAAACCCTCACTGTGCCTCAGTTCACTGTGCTAGTTTTTTCCAGCATGTTGTACTTCAGTTGTATTGTAGGACAACTTCCCAAACTCCCATATGGCACAAGATTAGCAGAAGGTTTAATGAATGCTTTTCTGCTCTGTTTTCTTCATGCATCTACTTATGAATAGAACATTTGGATTCCTATGAGGAATGTAAAGACAGCACACTGCTCATTCTGATACAGATGAAGCTTTTCCAAATGTTGGACTAAGCAGTGCAGATCCAAAATCTCAGAAATTGTATATTCTTTTTTATTTCAACATGACCATTTATTAAAAAGCTGCCTCAAATTTGCTCCATGTTTTAATATGGTGTAGAAGAGGGCACTGTTGATTGTGACAGAGGAAATAGGCACTTCCTTGATTCTAGCAGAGTATCTTTTTCTGCCAGAGAGTGGAATTATTAGAATATTGTCTTGGTAAAAACAAAAATGATAACAATAACAAGTTTGTCTACAACAGAACTATTGGGAACTTTAGGAATTTCTTATATGATTCTTGGAGTGATAATCTGAATCTCACTGACTGATAGCAAAAGAATTTTTTTCAAAGCTTAGTTTTTCCCATGGTCCCTGCTCTTCATCACACGTTCCTGGGATTTAGATTAGAGAAAGAAAGGTAGGTGAGCTCATGAAACTGAGAAGAACTCAAGACCTTCAAGGCATACTAACTTTTCAAAGCATAAAATGTGTAAATGTACCTGATATCATATATTCTTACTGTTGTTTCTTCTAATAGTGATAGTTTTTATTCACCGACAGTACAAAATGGCAGCAATGTACTCTTAGCAATTGCAGGCAAATGATATTTTGAATTAATTGTAATATATTACTTAGGCTTTATACTTGTTTGACATTGCACAATCTTAGTAACAAGAATGGTAGTTGCAATATAAAAGATTAAATGAGGCTTAACTTGATGTGCACATCCCTGTATTTTTTTTTAATCTAAAGTATTTCACTGCATGGTTCTCTGCTTGGTGAAAACATATTTTGCATTCTGTTTATCTGCAGTGTTCCTCTGCTTTCTCTTTTTAATCATATTGTTCTTTACATGTTCTTATTGGGTATTTTTTTAAAAATTGAAAATGGTGGCCAATCCTGCCCTTCATGATAGATAAATACATTTCAAGTCCTAAGGATGATGATTCCTTGATATGTAAGGGATTAAAAGCAAAAATAACTATATTCACAACAACAATAGGTTTTCTTAGAACTGGTGCTTGAGGCTGCAATTATATGTTCATTGTGATTACTTTTGAGTAAGGTCCATTTGGCTTTACTTCAGACAAAATGTTTTTAGAATAGGTATGCCTTGAGATCAAGTCCTTGAGGAGACTTCCTTCTGAGTTTTACAAACAGCAATATGTGTATTAATTCTCATTTCAAAGTTTGACCATTGACACTTCGGGATTTCTTTCCCATTAAATTGCTCAGTTTTTGTCCAGTTGAAAAGTGTTTGTGGTTTACAGTGGCAGACCATCCCTCAATCTTCAAAAAGGAAGAAAGAAAGAAAAACCACTAAATCCCCTTCTTTGTCTAGGTAGCAGACATGAATTAACATGTTTTGTTCAAGTACTGCTATGGAGGAAGCACCGAAGAGAGCCTGGGGTAGCTGACATCACTCACTGTCTCAAAGGTATATTTCATTTCACCATCTCACGCAATCTCTTCTATGTCTGGACTTGCAGAAACCAGCAGGGTCATAATATTTAAAAGTTTGCATTCCCTCCTATAACAGTTTGTTCTGGTTCTATCTCTGTCAAAATATTATATATTTAATAAAAATATATTTCCTTCCTAGAAAATCATGTGAGAAAGTACGGCAAAGAAGAAATCAGACTCATGTCTGATTTTTCTAGCATAAAGAAATATTTAGAATTTTTCTGACTGATTGTTCCTTGCCTCTCTCAGTGTTGCTGTTTATTCAGTAGCAGAATAAAACTTTCACAGCCTGGTCTGAACTGATGAAATATAAGGAAAAATTTCATTCCAGTATAGAAGAACTAGATTTAGGTTGAAATCCCAATTAGTCATGAAGTTTTTTGGTCTTGATTTAGTTCACTATCTCCTAGTTTAAGGTACTGTTGGAAGCTTTCCCCTCCTAGAGAATGAAATATTTTTGGGAATATTAAAAGAGGCAGAATATTATATTTCCCAAAGGAGAAATGGAGAAACATGCTCTTAAAGACAGAAAGCAGCCTCATTCTTCCTGCTATAGGAAACCTCAAGCTGCCAACATCCCCTCCAAAATTCTAAGGACAGGACATGACCTTTAGGATGTAATAGGATTAACTCACTATCATTGAAATAATAAAAGACACAAGGCTCACTACACTGCACAATCCCCTGGAGCATCTCAATCACCAAACCCCAGAACCCTATAAAAATTCATCCACTCATTCAACCATTTTGTCAGCCACCCCAGAAACATGCTGCCATCACTGAAGTTTCTGGAAACCAAATAAACAGAAACTTCCTTTCCAACCAGTCAGCCTCCATTTTATTTCCAGCGTCTTTCTCCCAGCTTGGAATTGGAACGGATTTTTCTTCCCACAGTATTTTCTTGAACAGTCATAGAATTGAGATGAAGATCATGCTTGCAAATAACTCTGGAAATTTAATTCTTTATATCGGTTTTCCTTCTTGTGCAATTTTCTAAAACTAATCAGAAGAAAGAGCAGGATAACATTTTGAATGCTGGCCCACATTGTCTTCTAGAGCAGAAGAGAGTGTGATTGTGCAGTTACAATAGTTCTGTAGTTTTGGGAAGCAGAGTGCTCTATAATCTCCTAGTTAGCATATTGAGCAAGAAATACTAGCCCCAGAGGTTTTTCTTTGCATATGTAGGAATGAGATGAGCAAAGTAGCAACCAGGCTTCAGAAGGTTTTTCACATTACTATTTTGCAACAAAACCAATAAAGTGCTTTATGTGCGATCTTAAACTCTAAACAATATGGGTTTTAGCTGAAACTGATTTCATGGAATGCAGAATTTAGGATGCTTAGGTGCGACATCAAACAGATTTATTTATTTTATACAATTAATAAGCTACCCAACTCCCAATAACTCTGAGTGGCTTACATTTAAAAATTTAAAAATGTAAGCACAAAGGAATAACAAGTGACCTAAAGACAAATATGCAAAATGAACCAAAAAATAAATCATTATCTAATAAGGGCTCAACCATTATACTGTCCCAGAACCTGAGAGGGTGGCATTAATGTTATCCTGAATAACATCAGGGTGTGAGACAACTGGATCTCTGGTACAAAGAGCATCATTCCAGAATAACTGGATAAATAACTATCATGAACTATTATAATTTCTAGAAAGAATAGTGGAGAAAAAGAGGTAGACAGACAAATAGTCAACATTCATCTTGCTTCAGAGTCAAAAAAAAAGCTGCAAAGTTTCTCCCAAGCTGCTAAATGTTCTTCATGAAACCAGATGGAGATGGCTGGTCATATGTTTGTTTCATTTGTTTGTTTGTTTATTTATGTCCCATCTTTATTATGTTTTACAAATAACTCAAGGTGGCAGACATATTCAACACAAATTTCATCTGCTATTCAGATCTTATTCAGATGTAAATATGTTCCATGCCATTACTTATTCAATTTAACTGGTTTTTCACTCAGCATTTTCAAAACTGGCTAATCCATTTTTGTTTAAGAACAGAAGGTTAAATATGTGCATTCAAATTAACATTAAAATTAATGAACAATTAGAAACCTAGTGAAAGACAGGCTTCTGTTCTATCCTTTCCATAGAAGATAGCGAACACATGCAGTTCCCAAGAGACTGCATTCCCTAGCCTACGGGCTGTGGAGAAGAAGTCTTTCCATCTTGAATGTGCGATGAAAGAGCTTCTGACACAGGAATGTCTGCAAATGATATGTTGCTCTTTTCTTTCTAACAAATCATTTCAGTCCATATCTGTTTCAATATTGAATCTGTCCCCAAAAAAGTGCAAGAAATATAGCCATGGATTGTGCATGTTTCTCCTACTGCATATTTTTGTAAGTGGTTCCCCTTGTTCCATAGATACATAGTGCAGATATTATCCCTGATAAATCTTTGTGCATGTTAATAAAGCTATTGTTGCAAGTGAATTCTAGTTTGCACAGGGATGAGAATGTGGATGAAGTTCATCTAAAGGAACATTTTCCTTCATTTCAATCCCATCTCAATTACTTTTCAAAAAATGAACAAATAATAAAGCACTTTGTTTTGACAATAGATGATTCCGTAAAAAAAAAGTTCATAGGACTTTTGATTAACAGTTCCTCTATGACACGGGTGTCAAACTTGGTTGCATCACGTGACGTATTCATGACATATTGTGTCAGTTTTTGCCTTTGTGGAGCTGAGGTGGACGTGGCCTGCATGTGACACACCACCATTTGACAGGCCTGCTCTATGAGGTCTTGCAGTTTGCTCTAGTTTTCAAACTTGAGTGAGTGACCAGAGGAGAGCAAATGCAGTTGTAAAACAAAGCCTGAGATGTACCATCAAGATTTTAATGCCTTTATATGAGAACCAGTATAGTATAGTATTTAAGTTATTGAGCTAGAACAGGCAGAAGTTTAAGTCCTCCCCACAGCTACAGAAGTTTACCGGGTGATTTTGTATCAGTCACCCAAGGTACCTCACACAGTACTTATGGGGAAAAAAATAGAGGAGGGAGGGCTACCTTGAGTTCCTGGAGGAAAGGGTAGTCATAAATCTAATGAATAAACAATATATAAAGAAGGGGAACAGAGACCTGCAATTTTTATAACTTTCACTGCAGAAATTTAGTCCTTGAAGCAGTAGTCCTTTTGGTTTAGAAGAGAGGAAAAAAAAAAACCACCTAAGCTTCATATTCAAGTGTGTACCTCGCTGCTATTCATTCTAGCATCTTTTCTTGCCACTGGCTATTCTCTGACAGTCACATCATATTCCTGATTAAAGAAATGTAAAAATCAGTTGTAGTTCCCACCCTGCCTATTTTATTAAAAGGCTCTGTTCTTTCAAGGTGTGATGCTGATAAGATCCAAGTAATGTTCTAATGAACTTCACTTCCTGAGTTTTCTGGGAATTGTTCTTCAAGCAAGGGTGGGTTGGACCACATAATAATGTGGTGAAAAAGCAAGTTGATTCTATAGAGCTATTAGCAAATTTGTGGAAGATTTATCATGACTGGATAGATATTGCAGCCAGAAATATACACAATGTTCATTTTAAAAGTGTAAGGTAAAGATAAAGGTTCTTCTCGCACATATGTGCTAGTCGTTCCTGACTCTAGGGGGCGGTGCTCATCTCCATTTCAAAGCTGAAGAGCCAGTGCTGTCAGAAGACGCCTCCGTAGTCATGTGGCCGGCATGACTAAACGCCAAAGGTGCACAGAACACTGTTACCTTCCCACCAAAGGTGGTCCCTATTTT
>JANHFM010006902.1:145090-157548 GCA_032468115.1 Grayia smithii
TTTTGAGGGTAGGAGTTGAAACAGTTCATGTCCAGGATGTGAGGGGTCTGTAAATATTTTCATAGCCCTCTTTTTGATTCGTGCAGTATACAGGTCCTCAATGGAAGGCAGGTTGGTAGCCATTGTTTTCTCTGCATACTGCACAAATTGATGATATACAAAATAATAATAATAATAATAAAACAGATGAGGCTTTTAAAATAAAGAAGGAAATAAAAATACTAATCCCAGAGACCTGAATTGAGAGGGGAAAAAACATTGCTAACTGGAATTGCCTATAGATAACTTATGGGGTGAAGAATTTTATATCTGTTAATAAGGAGAAGGTTAATAAAGAAGAGGTAAAGAGGCAATGGAACTGTTTCTACTTGTGTAGAGGGTGGGAAGTTGTTCTTGGGTTTTTGTTTCTTTCCTCTATTTTTCTTTCCTTTTTTTTATTTCTTCCACCTTTATTCTCATTCTTTATATTATCTTTTATTATTGTGGTTAATTTTTTTTAAATAAAAACATTTTTTTAAAAAAAGGAAAATCTGTTGTCCATATATTCTTCCTTGTAATTTTACCAGACACACAACAATGCTTTGTCTATCTCTCCATCCATCTCTCCATCCATTTACCAATCCCCCCCTTCTCACCATCACCTAATTTTTAAAATCTGAAAGGGAAGAGAAAAATATTGCAAACACTTTCATCTTTATGGGCTTGTGGCATATTGCATATCATAACTTTATTCTAACTACTGGAAATAATATTCAGCTATTTTTTTGAATTTTGAGATTTTGGTAGCTATTTCCCAAACATTTTCAGGCGGTCAGTTGTGATGACATTTCCTTTGCCATCACAAGAGTCATAAATTGCTTTTTAAATGAACTTGCTTAAATGAAGTTGTGTATCCCATCCACATTCCTGTTTCTTGCCTGCAATTCCATAGAACTTGGATCATGCACCTGATTTGGGGTTATTAAGAAATTTGCCTATTACTGAAGCAGTCACAGCAAAAAATGGAGATGGTATGATTTCTCTGTTTGTTCTTTAAACAGTCACAGGGACTGGCTATTTAGAAATAAACATTAAATACAAGCTTGGTGCTCCCCATTTCTGACTTTAGGTATTTTTTCAGGCTAATGGAATGACTAAACTAACAGCACTTCCCTATTCACTTTATTAAACTGTCATATAAATTAGAAACATTGGAAGAGATCAGCTATTATTCTATGATAAGGCTTTTTAGAGCATTTGATACCTAAACAAGAAAGTCCAAGTGGTTTCTGCATAATTTTGTAGATTTTATTTTAGATGTTTTAAAGTTTCTTCTGAACAGAGTACTCAAAGAGGTTGACAAAATATATAGCATTCCATGATTAACCCAATGGAGTAGAAAGGAAACAAACAAACAAACAAACAGACAGACAAACATATATGCTTGAAGATAAACTATTTTCCAAAGGAAACAAAAATTTCTAACAAAATATAGACTAATTTTTTAAAAAAACCATAGTGGCCTCCAACCAATGATGACAGATAAATAAAGAGAACCTAAATGTACGAAATAATCCTTGTCCTGGGGACTGCAACAAGAAGTGCTCCATTCTCATAGATGTGAAAGATATCTTAATTTATTGTTATTGATGTCTTGGGGGTGGGGGAGGGGTTTCAAACACAGTCATTTCAATTTCATTGGTCAGATTGAAAGTATGCTGCTGAACATGTAATTGTTAATTTTGCTGTTCCATAGTTGATTTCCTTGTACACAGAATAAAGCAAGGAAAGAGCGCCAGTACGTCAAGTCTTGCTAGGATGGGTGGCTGTCGAATTTAGATTTGACAGAGCTGCATTGTTACATAGGACATTTCCCCACGTGATTTATTTATAGCATCATCTAGTATCACCCAGCCATTGTCGAGGCAATATAGAACGTATCCTCATTACTATTATCTTGGCCAACAATGGCTGGATGATGCTGTGAGATGCCATAAATCATTAAAGAGAAAATCATTAAAGACTGGACTTGAAGAATCTTCTCATTAGCATGAATACAAGGTGAACTGATGGGAGACAGAACAGAACATCTCTTGCTGATTTAATGGAGATGTCCCTTTAAGGTAATTGTCTCAAATGATTTTTGTGGTAATAGGAACTAGAAATATCTTCAGTTTCACTAGTGGAGGGACTGTTAGTGATGTTGGTATAAAATCTGATTAACGTGCCCCAAAACCAGCTCTTGTCCACATAGAACAACAACTACCAACATTTCTGCAGCTATATTTTATACCTTCTCAAATGGTTAAATTCTCTTGGAGAGTGTGATATAAGTAGTCATTTACTGCCCTTTAAAAAAAGTAACCCAAATCTGGTGTTCCAGATGGGCTACAACTATGTGCAATGGAAGGACTAGCCTTGGAAAGCCACATATTAAGATAATTTCTATCACCACCTGCTTTAAAAACTTGTTCTTCTAGGAGAAAAAGAAGATTAATTTGGCAATTTGAATCTCACCAGGCTCAAGGTTGACTCAGCCTCCCATCCTTCCAAGGTTGGTAAAATGAGGACCCAGGTTGTTGGGGGCAATATGCTGAATCTGTAAACCGCTTAGAGAGAGCTGTAAAGCACTGTGAAGTGGTATATAAGACTAAGTGCTATTGCTAGTGCTAGTGCTATTCACATTTTCAGCATAAATCTTTATCCATTTTAGACAATTTCTCTGGTGACCTAGATCAACAATACAGCATTTTATTTAAAAAATCCTTTAAAATTAGAACATAATGTAAATTTCAAACTGTTTTAAAAGGGGTATTCGTTTCTCTGATAGAAATGTCTTTCAAAACAATTATAGCTTATTAATTTCCAATCTTGTAAAATAAAAAGCTATTGCAGAACTTGATTGCTTGTCATCTTCTTCCTAACAAAATACACCAGAATATTCTTTAGCTTTTTTCTTATTCTATCAATCTAGAATTTGTTTTTTAAAACTTTTTCAGTTTCTGACTTCATATTTTCCTCATTCCACTATTCAGAGTGCACAAGAATTATCTCATGGTCTCCCTTTGATCCGAGGAGATTACTGCAGCGCACACCCATCTTCCAGTTGGCATTTTCAGCCATTGTGTCTCTTAATTTCTTTGAAGACATCAGCCTGTCATAATTTCTTACCAGAATTCCTTGCCGAGAGAGAGAGAGACAGAGAGAGAGAGAGAGAGAGAGAGAGAGAGAGAGAGAGAGAGAGAGAGAGAGAGAGACAGAGAGAGAGAGAGAGAGAGACAGAGAGAGAGACAGAGAGAGAGACAGAGAGACAGAGAGACAGAGACAGAGAGAGACGTTGACGTCACAGACAAGGAAATGAAGGAAGCCAAGAAGCATGGCTTAAGAGGAGGGGTGGGGGGAAGAAAGCGAAGGGGACAGGAGGGGGGCTGGAGGGAGAAGTGAAAGGGAGGAAAGAAAAATGAAAAGATTACGAAGATGATGGAAAAGCACACTGCATTCAAAAGATGTGTTCTCGGAATTAACCACTAAATGCTGTCAGCCCATATTGGAAGGGGGGACGACGACGGAGAAGGAATCCTTTTATTAACTTGATTGATTGTGCAAAGAAGAAGGAAGGGATTTGGGGCTTGGAGCTAGGAGCTAGGAGAAAATAAGGGGGTGTTGAGTGGGGAGAGGTGGACCTTCTTTCAGTTCCAAAGTTACTTGCAAACGAAACCACGAGCGGCCAAGCAGATTCTGATAAAATAATTGCATAAAAGCACTTTGAGGTCTTCTGCTTTAGCCCTGGGACCCTTTAGATCAGGGGTGTGCAACTTTGGCAATTTTAAGTCTTGTGGACTTCAACTTCCAAAATTCCCAACTAACCAGATGGGGAATTCTGGGAGTCGGAAGTCCACAGGTTTTAAAGTTGCCAAGGTTAGACACCCCTGCTTTAGATAATTTCCTGCCATTATACCTACTAGTTAATGGTCATGCAGTTTGAGAGACATGGAGGGCACCAGGTTGGGGAAGCTGTTGACTATAATAAATCAGATGTCAGGCTAGGGCTAGGGTTAGGGTTATCAGACCAGGTGAGGAAATCAGGAAATCCAGACAGTTCAAATGAATATATAGGTTTACTACAGGGGTGGGTTCTACTTACCTTTACTACCGGTTCTGATGATGCACGCGCTTTGTGTGTGATCGGCACGTGTGCACGCCGAACAGGTGCTCCGTGCATACGCAGTAGCTTTTTGGGGGGATAAAACCCTCAAAAAAAGCGTTCTGCGGATGCGCGGAGCCCCAAGAACCGTAAGTACGGGCGCGTGGGTGGGCCCAGCTCTCAGTTGCAGAGAACCGGTTCGGTGATGTCACAGCATCACTGCTACCAGATCGCCCGAACCAGCCCGAACCGGGAGCAACCCACCACTGGTTTACTACAAGCTCAAGTTCTCTACAAGAATCTGAACTGCTCACAGTCAAAGCAAACTGGTGGTAGATAAGAGTCAAAGATTTAAAGTGGGCTGGACTTAAATCTCCTGTGGGTGTGAAGGGATTTGAGACTGATGGCATGTTTGACTCCTCCCTCAGGCTCAGCCTGGTCATCTCCTACATCAGATCTAGTCTACCATTTCAATGAAAAGCAGCTGCCATTCCAACAGGAAACTCTTTTCTGTTTCTAAAATGTTCTAATGAATTCTGCTCTATAAAGCTAAAATCAAGATGGTGGGTTGGCGGTTCCACAGAGCATTGTGTTTGAACTGGCTTATTTAGGGAAATGGAAGGAGAAGAAAAAGGAAGAAGAAAATGAGCTATTTCACTACAGGCTGGAGCACAGGGAATTAAATGTCACTCTGAGTGTAATGGAAATGATTACTTAAGAGGAGCCTAAACTGTAGGAAGTTTCATCAAAAGGTCTTGAGCCAAATCTTACACTGTTCTTTTAGGCTAGTGTTTCTCTAACTTGGCAACTGTAAGATGTGTGGACTTCAACTCCCAGAATTCCCCAGCCCGCTGTCAGGAGGTTAAGCCCTATTGGATGACATTTAAGCTAGAACTACAATCCCTTCTTAGTTGTGAAGCTTGATCATGCCAATCATCTCTTCTCAAGCTTGTCTGACCTCCTATGGTTGCTATGGGGACAACACAAGAAGTGGAAGGAAGAACCATATATGCCAGCTCTTATACCTGGGATTAAAGAAGAGTAACAAAAAATAGGTAAATCTTTGTGCATTGGTAAACAAGACCACTTGCCTTATATATGCCAAAAATCTAGGACCAACCACTAGTGTCTTCAGATAGGCCTAATAAAGATTTCTTCTGGAAATTGCAGTGTATGAAAAATCCTGAACTAGACAGAGAAATGTTCTGAAATAAAACTAAAAGAATTAATGCTACCAGAACTTGCTAGTTAATAGGAAGGCAACTGGAAGTAGTGCCTATTGAACACAACAGTGGCATTTTCTTCTGCATAAGAGCCGTGGTGGCGCAGTGGTTAGAGTGCAGTACTGCAGGCTACTTCTGCTGACCGCCGGCTGCCCGCAGTTTGGCAGATCGAATCTCACTAGCCTTCCATCCTTCCGAGGTGGGTAAAATGAGGACCCAGATTGCTGGAGGGTGATATGCTGACTCTGTAAACCACTTAAAGAGGGCTGTAAAAGCACTGTGAAGCGGTATACAAGTCCAAGTGCTGTTGCTATTGCTATAAACGAGCATTAAGCTATGATCTAAGAAAAGCTCTACTTAGGACTTAGCCTGCATTTCCAGTGCAGGAATTGAATACTGAAAGCACTGAACAGCCCCATAAGCTTAGATGCCCTGAGATCATCCTCAAAAATTTAGTTTCAATGCCCTCATATCCCAAGCAAGCCAGAAACTTCTCAGTGGTGGCCTCTCCCAGCTACGGGACATTCTCTGTAATGGTATGTTGTCGAATGACCCTGACACACATTGCCTAGGGAATGGTTGGATAAGAGACAGCATATAGTCCACAGATGAATGAAGGGCAGGGCAAGAAGCTCAGAAGAGTCCCTCCCTGAATATTTCAGGAATAAAGGGGATGGGAAGAGACTGTACTTTCAAGACTTGCAGGATTCTGTTAATGTAACTTCACAATAAAGTAGAATTAGCTGATCGGGTTGTGTTTCCAGTCTGGTGTACTTGCTTAAGCTAGTACCCTTCCTAGAACAATCACTAATGCCTTCTATGCTATGCTAAATGTAAAGGTTCCCCTCGCACATATGTGCTAGTCATTCCCAACTCTAGGGGGCGGTGATCATCTCCGTTTCAAAGCTGAAGAACCAGCGCTCTCCAAAGATGTCTCTGTGGTCATGTGGCTGGCATGACTAAACGTCAGAGGTGCACGGAACACTGTTACCTTCCCACCAAAGGTGGCCCCTATTTTTCTACTTGCATTTTTTATGTGCTTTCGAACTGCTGGGTTGGCAGAAGCTGGGACAAGGAATGGGAGCTCACCCAGTTACGCGGCACTAGGGATTCGAACTGCTGAACTGCCAACCTTTTGATCGACAAGTTCAGTGTCTTAGCCACTGAGCCACTGCGTCCATACAATGCTCTTTGGCACTCTTTACAGTGCCAAAAAAAAAAGATTTTATTTTATCATCACGTTTTCACTTTCAGAGGTTCGGCCACCCGGTGATGTTTTTAAGTTAAGTGCTGCCTTGAGGGCCCATTTTAATTTGAATGTGGTTTTTATTAAGCCTCTGGATTTATTTCTGTGGTGCCTTTACTGTACGTCACCCCGAGAGCGACAGCAGAAGAAATAAATAGAGACACACAAGGAAGTAAATAAATAAATAGGATTATTCCAAACGCTTCTCAGCTGCAGCAGAGGAACAGAGAAAGCACTGTTAATTTCTCCCAGTGTAATCGTGGACTTGAGAAAACAGTGTGCGTAACAAAAGGCATTGCTCCATGGGGCTTACACATTTTTATCTCAAGTTGAAATGTGTTGGGGTAGCTGCCAAACATATAAAAAGCAAGAAATTGGAAAGAAAAGCCGAGCTTTTCTATGGAGATTTGAGGAACATGCAAGAGATCATGGAAATAGATATTAACTATTTCAATAGGTGTTAAGAAACAGAGCATTTAATTTCCCAGTTATCACATCCAAAATTTAATGAAAAGAAGGACTAGGGGTGACATGACAGCAATGTTCCAATATCTATGGAGCTGCCACAAAGAAGAGGGAGTCAACCTATTTTCTAAAGGCAAGTCAGGAAGCAATGGGTGGAAACCAATGGTGGGTTGCTCCCGGTTCGGGCCGGTTCATGCCATCCGGTAGTGGTGATGCTGAGACGTCACCGAACCAGTTCTACGCGACCGGAAGCTGGGCTCACCCGCGCGGCCGTACTTACTGCTCTCAGTGTGGAGCGCACAGAGCATGCTTGCGCGCATGCACAGAACGCTTTTTTTGAGATTATTTTCGCAAAAAAAGCTTCTGCGCATGTGCAGGAGTGCCCGTTTGGCGCGCATGCGCAAAGCACAGGCGCGTGCCCAACACGCACCCTGCGCACTCTGATCACACGCAAAGCGTGTGCACCTTTAGAACCGGTACTAAAGGTAAGTAGAACCCACCCCTGGTGGAAACTAATCAAGGAGAAAAGCAACCCAGAACTAAGGAGAAATTTCCTGACAGTCAGAGCAATTAACCAGTGCCTTCAGAAGTTGTGGGTGCTCATCACCTATGTTCCCTCTAAGGAAGACATTTCACTGAGCAGAGTGGGTAGCTGGGGCGGGACCAAAGCCCGGCCGCGAGCGCGCGGCAAGGAGCGTCGCCGGGCTTCTTCCTCCGCCGCCGCTGCCGCCTTCGTACGGTGCTTTAAAACTGCTGCGCGGCAACTGCGTGAGGGATATAGCTCATCACTAGAGGCTATTAAGAAGAGATCGGACAACCATTTGTCTGAAATAGTACAGGGCAGTGATGGAGAACCTTGTCACATGGAAACGTCACGCACGTGCGCTCATCGAGGCCACACTCTGGAAAAGCTGAACTTGCATGCACGCCCAACGATCAGCTGGCTGGCTCACATGCACACATCGGTTTTCAGCACTGCCACACGCATGGACAGCTGATCGTCGCACGCACATGGACTCCAGAAACCCTGAAGACAAACAGGCAAGACCGTGTGTGCTGGTCAACATGGCTTCGTGTGCCACTTTGGGCACGCGTGCCAGAGGTTTGCCATTTTCTGACTGAGCAGGGGGTGGGGGTTGGACTAGAAGATCTCCAAGGTCCCTTCCAACTCCGTCATCCTGTTATCCTTGCACAATTAAAATCTAAATAAACTGCCTTTTTAAACTTTTAACTTTAAAAGAGATTTTTTAATTATTTTTTTCGTATTCCTTCTAATTTTGCGCTGGTCAATTACGGAGCTTTTTCCAATAGCTTTCTGTTGCATCATTTGTAGAGGGTGAATGTTTTCTCTTAAATCTGCCATTTAATAATGTCGATTTTATTATCCACCCACTTCGCAAATGAAGAGGAGGACACTGTGTATTTTGAGGAGGGCCTGGTTTCAACCAGCTTATTCAGAGGGAGAAAAAGTACTGATGTCTTAACACGCTTTAGGAGAAACGAAATATATACAAAGCAGCCTTTTATTTTATTTTTTTCATTTCTGCAGAAGAGCAGAAGTTTGTAAACATATACAGTACATGAAATAGGAATTTTCCCCACACCCTGTTTTCCATCTACGACACCGTATCTGTTTTTCAAGAATTTCTTCACCAATCTGTTGGGTTTTCTTTTTCCAAATTTCTGTTATCAGACTAGATTCTTTTTTGAATGTAAGAAAACAGGCACCGATCTACACTCTGCACCCTGATGGACATAATGCGCTAGTCTGCTGAAAAGGCATTTACTTCTTAGTTTTAGAGTGGGGGGAAAGAACCAGAGGTGGGATTCACATGATTTACCTATCAGCATGCACCCCTACCCTGCATGCACACGGTCTTCCACGCATGCACTTTTATCGCATATGCGGCTTGCATACATGCACGTGGCTTGAAAACGTGGATAAATGGGATAGCATAGGGACGGGTGGGCAGGCCAACTCCCACCCGCAGGTCGCTGGATTTGCAACTGGCTGACAAATCGTACTCAAGTAGTCCTTAATGGGTCTAAGTCAATGCAATCCTAAATTGCATTAACAGAGGTATACAATCAAGATCAAGTGAGGTGCTAATACCACTCTATAAAGCCCTAGTAAGACCACACCTAGAGTACTGCATCCAGTTTTGGTCACCACGCTATAAAAAAGATGTTGAGACTCTGGAGAAAGTGCAGAGGAGAGCAACCAGGATGATTGGTCTGGAGACAAAACATGAACGGTTACAGGAACTGGGCATGGCTAGTCCAGTGAAGAGAAGGACCAGGGGAGACATGAGAGCAGTCTTCCAATACTTGAGGGGCTGCCACAGAGAGGAGGGGGGTCAAGTATTTTCCAAGGCACCCAAAGGCCAGACAAGGAATAATGGATGGAAACTGACCAAGGAGAGATTCAACCTAGAAATAAGGAGAAATTTTCTCACAGTGATAACAATCAACCAATGGAACAGCTTGCCTTCAGAAGTTGTGGGAGCTTAACCTGTATAAAATGTTTTATAGGTGGCACTTGCCACCAGCAAGACCCGCAAGGATGTTTAAAAATATGTCCGCAAAATGTTGGAAATGTATCCAGATACCAGGTTCCTACTACCACATGTGATGGACTTGTCTAAAAACAAAAAAATTCTGGACAAGAATACATACATGGTTAGAGAAAATGATAAAACAACACATAGATTTAAAACCAGAAATATTTTTTTTAGGTATATTACCAGAAAATTATAACAAAGGGACTACATGTTTAATAATACATGTGTTGATGGCAGCGAGAATTGTATTTGCACAACATTGGAAAAATGAAGACACACCTACAGATGAAAGTATAATTAGAAAAACATTAGACTGTGCAGAGATGGATAAGGTAAAGGTAAAGGTTCCCCTGTACATGTGTGCTAATTGTTTCTGGCTCTACGGGTGGTGCTCATCTCTGTTTCAAAACTGAGGAGCCAGCGCTGTCCGAAAACATCTTTGTGGTCATGTGGCTGGCATGACTAAATGCCGAATGAGCACAGAATGCTGTTACCATCCCATTTTTCTACTTGCATTTTTTACGTGCATTTTTTACGTGCTTTTGAACTGCTAGGTTGGGAGAAACTGGGACAAGTAACAGGAGCTCACCCCGTTACGCGGCACTAGGGATTCGAACCGCTGAACTGCCGACCTTTCGATCGACAACCTGAGCCACCGTGTTCCTTGAATAGGAATAAGGATAGGCTGAGTATTGATCAATTCAATATGATTGTGTAAGCAGATGCTACTTGGCTACATCCGTATGCATATAAGCTTGCCAGGGGTATATACCTGAGCCCCAAGGCAAATTTCTCAGATAGGCTCCCCAAGCCATTATTCTTATTAACAAGCTAATGGCTATGTTTTAAGGAAGAGATTTGTTCTAAGGCCAGGCCTAGCAAACAGAAGACCTTCTCAGACAGAAAAAGGAGCAGCAATAGCTGGAAGCATTCTCTAGAGAAAGAGAGGAATAGTGTTGGCAAGTTTCAGTGTCCCAAAGGTGCTTTTTCAAGAGGCAACTGGACTTTCTGTTTTTTCTTTGCAGACATTTTGTTTCTCATTCAAGAAGCTTCTCAGAACTGAAGAAGCTTCTCTTGAAGCTTCTTCTTCAAGTTGCCTCTTGAAAAAGCACTTTTGGGACAACCATGACCTAGATGATTGAAAATCTCTCTAGACATAATACACAATAGTTTCCAGATCTGAACTGCAATACTCTAGGCAACCATTAGACAGCAAAGAGTTAAAATTTTTGGTATCATTTCACCATGACCTAGTGGTTTCTTTAGTAGAGAGGCCTCTTTAGCATGAAGGCTGTGGATATGCTTCAGGGCCAGGGGTGGGATTCAAAAATTTTAGAAACCGGTTATCTGCCCTGTTGCTGGGTGCGTGCGGCCATGGTAGGCATGGTCTACGTGGCCTCCTGCGTCACGGGGGGGGGGAGGGGGCATTTTCACCCTCCCCAGGCTCCATAGGCTTCCTTTGAGCCTCTGGGAGGATAAAAACGGCCTCCTCCAGGCTATGGAGGCCCTCTGGAGACTGGAAACAGGTCCATTTCTGGACTTCCGATTCTTCTGGTTCATTGCCCTGCTAGAGCCCTGCCAGAGCCTCCAGCGCAGGCGCTGCACTTACCTGGCATCCAAAACGGGCCGTGTGGAGACTCCTGGAAGGGGTGGGGCAGGATGGGTGGGGTCAACCAGTCCTTGCAACTACCAGTTCAGTGAACTAGATTAAAATTAACATCCAGTTTTCCCGAACTGGCTGAATCCCACCCCTGTTCAGGGCCCTGCTGTTAAATGTTGTCATCTTATGGGACAGAGAAAAGCATGCCTTCTCCGTCACCACTCGCCCCCTCTCTCCTGGGGTTCCCAAAAAGACCTGGCTTTGATCCCAGGCCCAGGGACATGTGTTTGTGGGATTCTTTTTTGGGCAGGGACTTTATTTACAATTCTTTAATTATTTTAGTCTGGGCTATGTGGGTTTTATGGTTTTGCATTTGCATTTGTAAGCCATCCAGAGTCTATGGAAGGGGGCAGCTGTACCATATTTAAGTATATATAATATATATATTATATATTAGTTATCCATAGCCTGCTTTTGTCTTCAGCTCTACCTTCACTCATACCATCCAACTGCCTAGGCTCATCTGTAGGCACATGCCAATCATACAGCAGAACACAATTAGGGCATTTTCTTAAGCTTGAAAACCTGTAACTTCCGTATAGTACCAGGGTGGAGGGGATGGGTGGACCTTGGTTTTTTGTAAGTTCCCTAATATTAAATTGGATTTGTTTAAAATCTGGCATCAGGGCCATTTTTTGGGAGCTGGTGATTATTTTAGTAAATTTGGTGGGTGATTTACATTGAGAAGTAGATGGGTAAGAGTCTCAATTCTGCTGGACTTCAGTGGACTTCTCCACTGTTGCATATTTCTGAGCTTTTGGTTAGGATAAAGTTGGGAGGATGAGATTTGTTATTTTGCACACAAGAATGCTCTTTACCGACACTTTATTAGAGAAGCTTTGGGTGGTAATGGAGAGGAGAACGAACCTGCTTTGATGCTGGTCTTGTTCTGTCAGTAAATGAATACTACTGAATACAACCCTTTGATGCCATTATTGCTTCTTTAAAGAAATCATCCATATGTTAGAAAATAAAAGCTCAGACGATGCCTAGATAAAGGAAAAAGGAGGAAGAGGGAAAAAAGGGAAAGTGGGATTATTATAAAAATGTACATAAATGGTGAAATAGATGTAATTATCAAACAAGGAAGAAGTTAAAATGAAATGGATGTAACTAGAACGGGACTGTTCGAATACCATAATAGATGGAAGTGAAAGGGAAACAACAAGAAAGTGGGAAA
>JANHFM010006902.1:337592-348845 GCA_032468115.1 Grayia smithii
GGGACTCCTCGGGAAACAGCCAAGTCCGCAGCCCCTTTGCCTGCCTCCTCACCTCCCTCCCTGCCATGGAGACAGACTAGGGGGCAGCAGCGCCAAGAAAAGGGAGCCACGACCAATGTCTGTGTGTGCTGCAAGAAAGAGGAGGGGGAACTGCTGAAGACTGTGCCACTTTGGAGAAAGGCATCCAGCGGGGGTCACCACAACATGAGGAACTGTATTAAAGGGTCGTGGCATTAGGAAGGTTGAGAACCACTGCTCTAGCCCATCCGGGCCACCACAGGTGCCCCTAACACGAGTGATGTCGAGGTGGCCACACATACACTGGCCACGCCCCAACCTCCCTGGTGTGGCCCTCAATGAAATCGAGTTTGACCCCCCCCTGTTCTAAGAGGAGCAGAGCCAAAGACAGAAGGACAGTCCAGAGAACAACTGGGAAACTTTGCAAGAGTTAAGTACTTGTGCTTTCATATTGAAGTGTACAGGCTTTTTAATTCAGTGATGACAGTCTGTTTCTTTTCATTCTCACTGGTCAGGGGTCATCAATCTTGCCAAAGGAGAGAGCCTGAATCACAGAGAAGCACAAACAATTCATCACAGTGAAGGCAATTGTCAGATTAAATAGTATTAACCCAGCCAAGATTCTGCATGCAATTGGAAGACAGTAGCAGAGCTAAGCCCAACCCCATTTGGGTTGTCATTAGAGAAGTCCAGGTATAACTTGAGTTCAGAGACTCTGCTTATTTATTCATGTCTTTTAAGAGAGAATAGCTAAACCCTGCTCAATGTTGAGCGGAAACAGAGAAATTAAGAGATTTGGGGAAAATGGCTTTGCCTCATTCTCTCCCTCATATATTAGTAAATGGAGAAGACATTTTAGCCAAAGGCACACTCTACATCAAGATTAAATTACCAGGGCAGTTAAAATGCATTCCTGAACACCAAACACCCCAACTTGGAAGTCTCTTTGGACTCTCTAAATTCCCTATATATTTTTCTGACTATAGATGCACTTTTTTGTCTCCCAAAAGGGGGTGAAAATGTCTATGCATCTTATAGACCAAATATTGCCAAAGTTCCACCCACCCAACCGGTTTTTTTACCCCATTTTCGGGCCTTTTTTCGCCCCATTTTCAAGCTATTTTGGGGGGGGGAGGCCCTTTTTGAGGCTTTTTTCGCCCCCTCTTTTTTTGCAACCCATTTTTGAGGCTTTTTTGGGCCTGTTTTTGAGGCTTTTTTCAGCCCGTTTTTGCCACAGCTGTCACACATACACGCCAGTTGCCAAGCACCAGGATGTTGATCATGTGACCATGAGGAATGCTGCAATGGTCATGTGAAAAAAGGTCATAGGTCACTTCTTTCAGTGCCACTGTAACTTTGGTTGGTCACTAAAGAAATGGTTACAAGTTGAGGACTACCCATTGTTTTTCAATGAAGTAAATTAATCCTGGCCTTTATTCTATTTTTTTTTTAATCTCATTTTTATTTTGAAGTCTTGCTTTTGGGATCCTTTGTAATGGAAAGTGGTACTGCAATATTTTAATACATAAAATGCTAGTTTTATTTGAACAGAAAAATACATGATTTACATAGTGCACTCACACTTTTCCAATAGCTTGCTGCAGTAAATGACATTCAGAACCATAAACCATAGTTGCATTTGCTTTCTTTTATTAGAAAAAATACTCCAGCAAAGTCTACAATCATCTGTCAATTATGAATGGCATACAAGAGATTCATGAAACAATAAGATTTAAAAAAAATACAAATACAAACTATATCTGAAAACACCTATTTGGCAATGTTATACTTCTTAAAGAAAAGGAACCCAAGCAATTACAGATGACCATTTAATGAAGATAAAGCAGTAACGGAAGTGCTTAAGCAAAATTAAAAAGAAAAGACAAAAGAAATGGCATCTGTTTTAAATAGTTAACATTGCCACAGATCTTTATGAAATACCATTGTCAAACAACTACAGTATTCCAGAACCATTCCATGTCAGCAGTGCTTCTAAATCTGCACAATAATAAAATTTAAATGTTTGTGAAAACATTCTAAATCCACCAGGAACCAAACAAGCATTTTACCTTCATTAAGGCAGCTCTCCTTATACAATTCAAAAAACAAAAAACAAAAAAAAACCAACTTCTATCTCCCAAAACTTTAATTTATTTGCTGTTTAATTAAAAAAAATAGTGTAAAAAAAAAGTCACTGTAGTAATGCAAAAAATAATAATAAAATAAAATTTAAAAAATCCTCCTAAACAGGAAGGGTTAATCATGCAGTTTGACTGCATATAGCCACCTTATTAAGTCATTTATTTTACATTTGTTCCTTCCAACAAGCAAGGAAAAAGATTGATTTCATATCCATGTTCAGCAGTGAGGTGCTATAAACCTTCTATGGATATTATGCATCCTTCAAAGATTTCTGAAAGGATACCTAATATGTTTTGTTCTTATTAACAGTAGTATAGAGTCTCTTAGAAATCCAAGAGACATATTATTGTTAAGAAAGGTGCTTGCTTTAAACAAATTCTGGCAGCGCTAATGACATACAATATCCTTCAATATTATTTCTACCATAATATATACATTTTAACTTCCATGCCTCTAGGAAAAAACATCTACATTTTGTGATATAAAAATATATTACAAATCTGCAAAACTATTTACAAGCAACGTCCCGTTCTCTATATGCAACTTTTTTTTTTGTCTCAATACAAGACAAACAAGGTACACAAGTTTTCTATTCCTGTAGGGTTAAAAAAAATTCCGTAATTCCTTGCTTAATAAAGTGAGGAAGCAATTTAATTCTTTTCATAACCAACTTTGGTGCATAAACGATTGTATTTTTAAATGCTTCTTTTTAAAAAATACTTTTCTTTTCTTTTTCTTTTTTTTTTGGACATAACAGAAACATTTAGGCCAAAAGAAGGGAAAGGGAGGCAATATAAACTTTTAAAAGCAAGCTGGAGTTTTAAAAGCCAAATAGAATATAAAACCAATGTTGTTTCTTTTTCTTTTGTATAGATATTATTAAAGTCTGATTAATATACAGTAATATCTCTAATGAAGAGGATCGGATATACAGAAACACTTAACATTGATCAACCTCCCCTGAATATATATATATATATATATATATTTATGTATTTATATATATTTATATTCTGCTAAAAGTCAAAGTATGCCACCACCATTTTGCTTAAACATGATACCACCACTTAAGGTTATGTGATTGGACACCACAAATTCACTAAAGTGACAACGGAGACGGTCCACCAAGAATTCTCTCTAGCTGTCGCTTATCAATGATAATAATAATAATAAAAAATAAAAAATGTGAGTAACAACGGCCAGGATGCTTTTCACCTGGCAATTCAGCGATTGCCAGTTCATCCAATACAAGTTTCAAGAGTCTTGAAACAAGTTGAGACAACTTGTTTTGAAACAAGTTTTTCAAAAAAACAAAAAACATTGGTGAGCATGCCAGAGAAGCTTCACCATTGTACCGTCCCATTAAAGGTATGTTAGACATTTATATATAATATATTCCATAGATGCTTCAACTTCATTCACAGAATGGTTAGACCAATCATAGGCTGGCAGCAGTTGGGCACAGAGGGGGTGGGTGTGCCGTGTGTGTTTGTGTGTGTGTGTCAGTGGATGAAGGTAAAGGACTCAAGGAATGTGCAATTCTAATTCCATGGTCAGTGACTAAGATGGTAGGTTAGGTGCCCCCACCAAGTCGCTTTTTACCTCTTCAACCTCTTCTGTGGCATTGTTCTGGAAGGAAAAGGAAACACAGCATTGGTGGCTTCTCAAAGGAAGTTTAACTTGCCCTGGTTAACAGGTCCCTCCTGTTGGGAATTAAGACGGCATTACGGAAAAATACTTCTCCTGTCAGGAAAGAGGCTGGTGTGCTTTCTGAGGAGACAAACCAGGTTGAAGTCAGTGGGAAAAAACTAAGTATTGGAAACATCTGGAAGCAGAAGGAATGACATACTTCTGTTTAGTCTTCAGATATTGATATGAATTGTAGTTATGTGGCAGTGGTGGGTTGCTCCCGGTTCGCGCGATCCGGTAGCGGTGACGCTGTGACGTCACCGAACCGGTTCTATGCGTCCCAGACTCGGGCCCACCCGCGTGCCCTTACTTATTGGTCCCTGCGCGGAGCGCGCTTGCGCAGGGAGCTTTTTTCCTCAAAAAAAGCTTCTGTACATGCGCGGGAGTGCCTGTTTGGCACACGTGTGCGCAAACCGCACGCGCACGCCAAACGCGCGCTCCAACCACGCGCGAAGCACATGCACCTTTAGAACCAGTAGTAAAGGTAAGTAGAACCCACTCCTGCTATGTGGATATTACCTTTCAGAAAAAGGAGTGAAGGACCCCACAGAAAATATTCATACTAATAAAAAACGGGCTCCCATTTCTCATTTCCCCCCCCCCCCCCCCAAAAAAAAAGGATAAGCTTTTTATCTTTCTCATACTTAGCAAGCTGAGGCCGGTATGGAGTTTCCAAGCTGTATTTATCACGATATTTTCCATTATTTCTGATGGGAACATCTGCCTTGCTCCCACTGTACCTCTGGACAAAGATTGCAATTGCCAGAAAGTCTTTTGTGTATATCCTCAAAGCTTCATATATTTAATTAAGAAACAGACTAAAAATGAGAGGATTTCAGAAATTAGGGCCAGGTCTGAACTATGACTTTACGTTATTACATAAATTACATAATTGAAACCCCAAGAAAATGTTAAGGGCCATACAGCTGCTTTATAATTAATGTTGCAAATTTAGCCATTATGATTACTTCTGTTAAATAATGTGTTTTAACAGCACATATTATTCCCCAAGACAAAATTTAAATGGATTGATCGCGAATATGGGAAATAAAAGGTAAGCTAAAAAGTTTCTAGGACTCAGATGAGTCTATACTAGTATGCATTTCTATAAACATACTGCTGTGTATAGAAGTTGTCAGGATGAGGATGACTGGCCTCCATTCACTTAACAACAATTCCACAATGTTTTGGGGCCAATATCTTTCCTACCTCTGAAACCTGAGATTGGCTATACAGGAGGTCCTTGACTTACAATCGGAATTGGGACTAGAATTTCTGCTGCTAAGCAAGGGGGTTGCTTTTATAACTGATTACAACTGATTTTGTAAGCTTTTTTTGCAGTGGTTACTAAGCAAATCACTCCAAGTTATTAAACGAATCACATGGTTGTTAAGCAAATCTGACTTCCCCTGCTGACTCTGCTTGTTGGAAGCCGGATAGTAAGGTCACAAATGGTGATTGTGTGACCCCAGGATGCTGCAACTGTAATAAATACATGCCAGTTGCCAAGTGCCTGAATTTTGGTCACATGACTGTGGGAATGTTGCGATGGTTGTAAATGCAAGGACTTGTCATAAGTCACTTTTTTCAGTGCTGTTCTAAGGTCAAATAGTCGCTAAATGAGTGATTGTAAGTCAAGGACTACTGGTAATAACACTTGCTAGGCATTAGAACCTGGAGCTTCTAACATTTAAAAGACCTAATGGCAGCAAAATATTAGCTATATCTTTGATGATAAATCAGTTCTTTTCAGATTACCTTTGGAGGAAAAAAGCACAGGAGATATAGTTACAGACACTTATGGTGTCTATAGAGACTCTTAATCATCCATGTCATGGTTGTCCCAAAGGGGTTTTTCCACAAGGCAACTGGACTTTCTTGGATTTTTTCCCCTTGAAAATGTTTCACTTCTCATCCAAGAAGCTTCTTCAGTTCTCTGAAGTTTCTTGGGTAAAAAGTGAAATGCTTTCAAGGAAAAAAACCCCAAGGAAGTCCAATTGCCTTTTGGAAATCAACTTTGGGATGACATTTAGTGTTTTCAAAAAATCATACCCATGTTTTTCCAAAGATAAGACCGGGTCTTATTTTCTTTTCGGCTCCAAAATAAGCATTAGGGTTTATTTTGGGGGGTGCCTTTTTTTCCCCATGTACGGGAGGCCCACTTCTTCTGCTGGTTCGCTGTTGGGCAGAAGACCGTGCTGTGGGGCAGTGGCAACCACCACGAGATGGAGGAGCTAGATGCCCCACGCGCCCTGCACTGGCCTATCTCAGGCCCCCAAAGCCAGGCCATCCATGCTCCAACACCTGCCTCGCTTCACGGCTGCGGTACCAACACGCCGCTTGGCCTCCTGCTCCGTTGTGGTTGCAAGCAAGCAGAAGTGGGCTGGTGGCTGTACATGGCCATGAGGCAGGTGTCAGGGCGTGGATGACCTGCCTGCCGGGGCCCTGAGGTAAACTGGTGCGGGGTGCATGGAGCAGCTCCACCCCCACCTTGTTGCCGCGAGACCATGAGCAACCAGATGCAATAGGTGGGAGGCCAGTGGCGCTAGTTCTTAAGTAGGGCTTATTTTGGGGGTAGGGCTTATATGAGGCACACACTTAAAATATGCTAGGTCTTATTTTCGGGATGGGTCTTATTTTCAAGGAAACAAAGTACTTATGAAAAAATATAGAATCTAATTGTAAAGTTCAATAGTAAATTATGAAACCCCAAAAGGAAATGAAAAAAAGGCATTTAATCTGATCTTAAAGTAATACTATATGTATTACAGGCTGAACAGAAAGTGATTTTTTTTTAAAAAAAAGATAAATTTGGACTTTAAAAAATTGGTATACAAACCAGCATGTGATCTTAAGAGAAGTGATCTTTCAGGATTCCATTGAATGTACCTCCTTTACTAGACTTTCTGTACACCAAGCACAAAAAAGTAAAATACACTCGGTAAATACACATATTTACCAGCCAGAGTTTAAGTTCAAAAGCTGTCATATGACCTCATGCCTTGAAAATTAACTTCTGGATGCTGTCAAAATAGTGAAATGTTTCTTTCTCTAACGTCTGCCCAAAATATTAATGGAAGGTGAATGATGGAGGAGGAATAGTACTGATTACTTTGGCTACCTGCGTTGATAGCAGTTCTGGTACAGCTTCAAAAAGTTACGCAAGGCATTAAGTCACATTGAGCAGAGAGAACATCCAGAAATGTGGAGATTTACCTGTATATGTTTGGGTCCAGAAGCAAAGCAGTATCTTTTGGTAGTTTTGATAAATGAACTACTTTAGTTTTTAATTGATGCCTTTCACTTTCGTTTACCCACACATCAGGAAGACTATGAATAAAATAAAATATTCAAAAGAAGGTCAGTGATTCGCTCTCCATTATCACTACTGGTAAAAGAGCTGCTGCCAATTGTTACGGGAAATAAAAATCCACACCCATGTTGCACTGCCAAAAAGATTTGGCTGGAAATCTGCTTCTCTGTGAGCATCACAGTCAGCTTAATTATTATTGGAGTGTAATTCCAAATCTTTTGTTACAGGACAAGGCTCTCTCCCTCTACCTACAAAGGGCTCCATCTCTTTCAGGAAGCAAGTATTTTATTTCTACCATTTTAGCTATGATGATTGGGGTATATGAGACTTGCCCAAATTAAGCATCTGTAGGCACAAAATTCTATGCTGCCTTCTGCCTTCTATATAACGGGTGTCAAGCTTGCCACGTCACGTTGCCGTCATGTGATGTTTCGCAAGGTTTCTCCCCTTCGCGGAGCTGGTGTGGGCGTGACCTGCGTATGACACATCTGGCCAGCGGGCTGCCAGTTTGACACCCCTGCTCTATATGACAAAGCACAAACTCTCTGAAGTGTGAAGTGATAACAAGGATCTTAGTTTGGCTCTGAGGATAGCATTCTCTACAACGTAAAGCAGCCCCTGTGGATTTTACTCTGCTAGTTGTAACCAACTTTGGGGGGTGGGGGGTGAGGGGTGCTCATCTCTTGTTTCAAGGCCATTGAGCCAGTGCTATCCAAAGTCATTTCTGTGATGGTGTAGCCAGCATGACATCATGGAGTGGTGTTACCTTCCCATCAAAATGGTGCCTATTTACAATATGTACTCACATTTGCATGCTTTCGAATTGCTAGGTTGGCAGGAACTGGGGGGGAGGACAGAGCTCACTCGGTTACGTGGTGCTCGGGTCTCGAACCTGGGCTATTGGCACTCCAGCTAACAAGTCCAGGGTCTTAATCACTGAGCATAATGTCTATCTCCTAGGAGCTTTTCAAAATCCCACATAAGTAACATTAATGACAATTATTAATATTAATTCAAAATAATAGCACCCCAAGGCAGTGACTTTATTTAAATCTCCATGCATTATTTCTTCAAAGCTAACTAAAAGGTAAGTTTCAAATACACTTTGGTTAGTGAAAAACATAGAACCTGTTTCAATTTGGGAAACTGACTACAATTACTTTTGAAAAACAGTGGCAAATATTTGAAAGACATTTTTCCACAAATTTGTTTTGGCCAGTTTTAAGAAGCTTTCCAAAAGTTAATTGAGAAATGGACATTTCATCCTGTCCACTGTGAACGGAGTTAAACTGAATTAAAGTTGAAACCGAATTGTGGAAAAGGATAGGAAAAAGGGATATATATTTCTATATGTGAACATATCATTTAGAAATTGCTAATTTCTGGTATCCTGTACTTTTTGTTTATTGAAAAATTATAGTTCAAATGAGCTTTGTCAATTTTATTGGTAATGAACGCATCTTTTCATAATGATTTCAAAGCCCTTTTAGCAACTGCTTCTGTGGTGTTAACAAGATAACAAACGCAGTCTTTAGAAAAGTTGACACATCGTATGCATCTTTAATGAAACAACTAAAGAAAATTCAACATTATTATATTGTATTTACTGATTATACAAGTAAGGATATTTCTGCTATTGGCTACCTTTTCTGTTTAGCTTTGGAAAAGTGCTAATTAACACAGGGCTAAGGCATATACCTTCTTTCCAATAGGTTCAAAAACCTCAAATAAAATTTAATTTGGGCTATGGATGTCTTCTTTAGCATTGTAATAAGAGTAAAAGTCACTTTCCATTTTGTCTTCCTAATGAATATTACTTTTTCTTAACGTAGACTCAAATGCATGAATTAACTTGGTAATTTTAATTCTCCATCAGAGCTTTATAACAATGCTATAAAGTCTGAGTCACTGTTCAGTATGTTGTAAATTCTGTGTATGCTTGTGTAAAATATAGGAAATACCCTAATTTTTGCAGGTGCCCAAATTATGTACTACTGAGTATAAATACTTACATATCTTCTGGAGTCCAGTGAAGCAGCAACTTAACTTTTCCAGAATCCTCTTTCCTTTTAGCTATTACCTAAAAGCAAACGTGAGAAAAGCGACTTGAAATATTTATGCTCTTTCTTGAATTCCCTGCCCTTAAAAATATCTGGTCCAAATGTTTTATGTCAATAAGTGTTTTGGGTTACAGGGTTTTTTTCCCCCCATGGATTCTGATAGTCATTGATGCAGCATTCTTCTACTCTAAAAGCAGTTTACTTTTGAGATGATGTTCAAATTTATGTGAGATGATGATACACGCACTCATTCCCTGTTTAATGCCTGCCCTCATTTCCTGTAACAAATATATCATGTTGACTAGGGATTTCTGGGAGTTGAAGTCCACTCATTTGATTGGCCAAGATTGAGAACCATTGACATAAACATAGCTGCCTTTCTCAAAGCTACCACCCCATGCTGCCATGTTGCTACCCCAAAACAGCTGGAGTGTATCCAACTGGGGAAAGCTTTTGCACATTATGTATTTTTTTGCACCCTGTGGAAGAAAACAGTAGGTTTCTTAGCTTGACTCATGTAAGGCATATCAAATTGGTTGTTTGGCCTTCAACGTCATGAATGGACTGCATAAAGAGGTAGCTGAAGCCCAAAAGTGGAAACGTCTTGATGTTCTGCAGAAATATTAACCACAGGATAAAAGCAACACAGACAAATAAGCTTGTAATTACAAGTTTCAGACATGTTTCTAGATTTCTGTATCTGGCGTACAGGGACTGGAGATGTTTTCAAAGCTAATGGGTTCCTGGGAAATTTAGAAGCATGAGAGATAAAGAGTTGTGGATAAGGCTGCTTGAAGAAATGTAGAAACAGGACTTAAATGCCATGGTGTAAGAGGGAATCGTTTAGGTCGACTCCCAACTTCTGATTGCTCAAACATTTTCCAGTCTGGCTTTTTTCCTTCAAGTATTCAGGCCGCATTGTTAGTGGAGCCCAATATAGGCACGTCTGGGGATTGAGAATGATATATGAGGTGCCTCAGCTTTTCTATTTTCTATGTTTATTTTTTAAATGTATTTTTGTGTTATACTGTTAGTTGCCCAGAGTTATTTTGTTAAGGTAGGCAACCATATATATTTTCTAAATAAATAGAAAAAACAAGTCTGCCTGAAGCATGGGAGTCCTGGTAAGAAAATCAGGAAAGGAATTGATTAGAGAAAACAGCAAAAACTGTCAACCCTCGTTGTGGAAACGTTGCATATTTACTCCTGCTTTGGGAAGGTGCCTTATGCATTAAGCTCAAAAGCTACATATACAGGTTCTCAAAGAGAATTAAAGCTAATCGTAATCAGTTCAAGTGATTAGGGCACAGGGGATTTTCATTGGAGCTTCTACCTTCTAAGTTATCTTTGAACATTAGCATCTAATTTGAAAAGTAGCAATGATGGCACATTACTATTTTCTTACTCTGCATCCTAGATTGTTGTTTTCGCTCAAAAAGAAACCCCCAAAAGCTTTTTAATGCAGTATTATTAGCAAAGGTTCTATACCCGGATCTATAAAAGTGTATTTTCAAAAGCAATCTTTCAAAGGAAGTATAACTATTGTTAAATGCTAGCCAGGTATTCTAGCAAACATCAGCAACAAACATATATAAAACAGATATAAAAAGCTGATCGTAAAACAATTTCTAGAAAGTTGGAAATTACAACTGATGTAAAACATGCCTGAATTAGTTTTACCTGTTTCCATGTTATTTTCTTAAAATTAAGATAGATGAAAGATGTCTGGATGTACCGTAACTCTATTTTCAGGCCTACGGAAAGCACTTCACAAATACAAAAGCCAAGAGAGGGAGGGGGCCCAACTGGCCAGATAATATATTTTATGTATCAATCAAGATATCAAAAGGCAATGGTAGAAGAATTTAACTCATAGCTACATTGTAGGTAAATCACTTTGTGTCATTTAAACATTCTAGACTCTCATTACAATAACTATGGTCAGCAAATGGTCAATCAGGGTGGATTTGATTTAAATCAAGTCGATTTAAATCACGATTTAAATCATGATTTAAATCACCAGTAAAAAGG